>JAIUJO010002101.1:107500-115000 GCA_023846275.1 Vanilla planifolia
TTCTTCAACAACTTCTTCTTCTTCTTCTTCATCTTCCTTTTCTTCTTCATCCTCTTCTTATATTTCTTCTTCATGTTCTTTTTCTTCTTCTTCCACTTCTACTTCTTCTTCTTCTTCTTCTACCTATTCTTCCTCTTCTACAACTTTGTCTTCCTCTTCTTCCTTTTCTTCTTCTTCTTGTTCTTCTTCATCCACTTCTTCTTCTTCTCATTCATCTTCTTCTTCTACTTCTTGCTCTCCTTCCTCTTCTTCTTCTTCATCTTCCCCTCCTCCTTCTTCTTCATCTTCTTCTTCTTCTTCTTCTTCATCATCATAATAATTAACATCATCTTCTTCATCTTGTTCTACTACTTCTTCTTCTTCTTCCTCATCTTCTTCTTGCACTTCTTCTTCTTCCTCTTCCTCTTCTTCTTTCTATCTTTCTTCTTCTTCTTTTTCTTCTTCTTGTTCTTTATCTTCATCATTATCAACTTATTCATCTTCTTCCTCTTCTTCTTCTACTAATACTACTACTACTATTCATACTTCTCATTCTTCTTCTTATTTTTCTTCTTCTTCTTCTCCTTCTTCTTCTTCTTCTACTACTACTTTTTTATCTTTTTCTTCTTTGTCCTGTTCTTGTTCTTCTTCTTCTTCTTCTTCTTTTCTTCTTCTTTCTCTCTTTCTTCTTCTTCTTCATCTTCTTACCCATTTTCTTCTTCTTCTTCTTCTTCTTCTTCATTATCTTCTACTTCTTCATCCTCTTCTTACTTTTCTTCTTCTTCTTCTTCTTCTTCTTCCTCTTCTTCTTCTTCCACCTCTACTTCTTCTTCCTCTGCTTCTTCTTCTTCTGCATCTTCTTCCTCCCCTTCTTCTTCTTCTTCTTCTTCTTCTTCAACTTCTTCCTCTTATTCTTCTTCTTCTTTCTCTTCTTTTACTACTTCTTCTTCTTCATTTTTGTCCTCCTTTTCTTCTTCTTCTTCTTCCCTTTCTTCTTCTTCTTCTTCTTCTTCTTCTTCTTCTTCTCCTCCTCCTCCTCCTCCTCCTGCTCCATTCTTCTACTCCTTTTCTTCCTCTTCTTCTCCTTAATTTACTTCTTCTACCTCTTCTTCTTCTTCTTCTATTACTTCTTCTACTTCGTCTTCTTCTTATTCTTCTTCCTCCTCTACTTCTTCTTCTTCTTCTTCCTCTTCTTCTTCTTCTTCTTCTTCTTCTTATTTATCATCATCTTCTCTTTCTTCTTTTTCTACTTGTCTCTCTCCTTCTTCTTCTTCTTCCTCTTCATCTTCTTCTTTTTTTTGCTTGTTCTTCTACTCCTTGTTCTTCTCCTTCTTCTTCTTCTTTTTCTTCTTCTTCTTCTTCTTCTTCTTCTCCATTATAATGATCCTCTTCTTCTTCTTTTCTTCTTCTTCTTCTTCTTCTTCTTCTCCTCCTCCTCCTTCTTCTCCTTCTTCTTTTACTTCTTCTTCTTCTTCCTCTTGTACTTCATCCTCTTCTTCTTTTTTTTCTTCTTTTTCTTCTTTTTCTTCATTTTCTACTTCTTCATATCCTTCTCTCTTTCTTCTTCTTCTTCTTCTTCTTTGCCTTTTTCTTCTTCCTCTTCTTCTTCGACCTCTTCTTCTTCTACCTCTTCTTCTTCTTCCTCCGCATCTTCCTCTTCTTCCACTTCTTCTTCTTCTACTTCTTCTCCTTCTTTTTCTTCTCCTCCGTTCTCCTATTCTCTATCTGCTTCTTCTTCTTCTTCTTCTTCTTCTTCTCCTCCTCTTTCTTCTGCTTCTTCTTCTTCTTATTCTTTTTCTACTTCATCTTCTTCTTCTTCTGCTTCTTCTTCTTCTTCTTCTTCATTCTTCTCTTCATCTTTTTCTTCTTTTTCTCATTCTCTTTCTTCTTAATCATATTTTTCTTGTTCTTCTTCTTCTTCTTCTTCTTTTTCTTCTTCTTCTTCCTCTTCTTCTTCTTTTGCTTCTTCCACTTCCTCTTCCTGTCCTTCTTCTTTTTCTTCTTCCTCTGCTTCTTCTTCCACTTCTTCTTATGCTTCATCTTCTTCTTCTTCTTCTTCTTCATCTTCTTCTTCTCCTTCTCCTTCTTTCTTCTTTTCTTCTTTCTTTTCTTCTCTTCTTTTTCTTTTCGTTCTTCTACTTCTTCTTCTTCTTCTTCTTCTTCTTCTTTTTCTTCTTCTTCTTCCTCATCCTCTTCTTCCTTTTCCTCTTCTTTGTCTTCCTTTTCTTCTTTGTTTCTTTCTTCTTCTTCTTCTTCTTCTTCTTCTTCTTCTTTTTCTTCTTCTTCTTCTTCTTCTTCTTCTTCTTCTTCTTCATTTTCTTCTTCTTGATCATCTTCTTCTTGATCATCTTCTTCTACTACTTCTTCTTTTTCTTCCACTTCTTCTAATTCTTCTTCTTCTTGTTGTTGTTCTACTAGTTCTCTTCTTCTTCTACTTTCTCTTCTTCTACTTCTTCTTCTTCCTTTTCTTCTTCTTCTTCTTCTTCTTTAGAATCTTCTTCTTCTACATCATGATCATCTTCATCTTGATCTTCTTCTTCTACTACATATTTTTCTTCTTCTTCTTCCTCTTCTCCTGATACTTCTTCTTCTTCATCTGCTTCTTGTTCTTCTTCCATTTTTTTTCTTGCCCTTCTACTTCTTCTTCTTCTTCCAGTTAACCTTCTTCTTCTTCCACATCTTTCTCTTCCTTTTCTTCTTCTTCTACATCTTTTTCTTCTTCCCCTTCTTCTTCTTCTTCTACTTCTTCTTCTTCTCCTCCTCCTTCTTCTACTCCTTTGTCTTCTTCTTCTTCTTCTTCTTCTCCTACTCCTCCTTCTTCTTCTTCCACTTCAAGTGATCCTCTTTCTTCTTCTTTTCCTTCTTCTTTGTCTTCTTCTTCTTCTTCTTCTTCTACAACTTCTTCTTTGTCCTCTTCTTTTTTTTCCTCCGCCTCTTCTTCTTCTTCTTCTTCTTCTTCTTCCTCCTCCTCTTCTACTTCTTCCACTTCTTTCTATTCTTTTTCTTCTTCCACTTCATCATCATCTTTGCCTTCTTCAACTTCTTCTTCTTTTTCTTCTCCTTCTTCCTCTTCTTCTTCTACTTCATCTTCTACTACTACTACTTCTTCTTCTTTTTCATCTTCTTCTTCTTATACTTTTGCTTTTTCAATTTCTTCTTCCTTTTCTCTTCTTCTTCTTCTTCTTCTTCTTCATCTTCTTTTTCTTCTTCATACTCTTATATTTCCTCTTCTTCTTCTTCTTTTTCTTCATCTTCCTCTTCTACTTCTTCTTCTTCATCTTCTTCTACCTCTTCTTCATCTTCTGCTACGTTGTCTTGCTCCTCTTCCTCTTCTTCTTCTTCATTCACTGCTTCTTCTTCGCCTTCATCATCTTCTTCTTCTTCTTGTTCTCCTTCCTCTTCTTCTCCATCTTCTTCTTCTTCTTCTTCTTCTTCTTCTCCTTCAGATTCTTCCTCTCCTTCTTCTTCTTCTTCATCTTTTTTATTTTCTTCCCCTCCTCCTTCTTCTTCTTATTCATCATCATCATAATAATTGACATCATCTTCTTCTTCTTCTTCTACTTCCTCTTCTTCTTCTTCTTCCTTATCTTCTTCTTCCACTTCTTCTTCTTCCTCTTGCTCTTCTTCTTTCTATCTTTCTTCTTCTTCTTCTTCTTCTTCTTCTTCTTCTTCAACTTTTTCATATTCTACTTCTTTTTTCTTCTTCCTCTTCTTCTTTTTCTTCATCATTATCAACTTATTCTTCTTCTTCCTCTTCTTCTTCTTCTCCTTGTTCTCTTCTACTTCTACTACAACTTTTTTATCTTTTTCTTCTTTGTCCTGTTCTTGTTCTTATTCTTCTTCTTCTTTTTCTTCTTCTTTCTTCTTCTTCTTCTTCTTCTTACCCATCTTCTTCTTCTTCTTCTTCTTCATGATGATCTTCTACTTCTTCATCCTCTTCTTACTTTTCTTCTTCTTCTTCTTCTTCTTCTTCTTCTTCTACTACTACTACTTCTACTTCTTATTCTTCCTCTTCTTCTTCCACTACTTCTTCTTCTTTCGCTTCTTTGTGTTCCTCGTCTTCCTCTTCTTCTTTTTCTTCTTCTTCTTCTTCTTTCTCTTCTTAGTCTTCTTCCAATTCTTCTTCTTCTTTTTCTTCCTGTTCTTTTTCTTCTTCATCTTCACCTTCTTCTGCTTCTTCTCCTTCTTCTCCTTCTTCTTCTACTTCTTCCTCTTTTCTTCTTCTTCATTTTCTTCTTCTTCTTGTTCTTCTACTTCTACTTCTTCGTCATCATCATCTTCTTCTTCTTCTTCATCATCATCTTCTTCTTCTTCCTCTTCCTCTTCTTCTTCTTCTTCTTCCACTTCTACTTCTTCTACTTCTTCTTCTTCTTCTTCTTCTATCTCTTCTTTTGATCCCTCTTCTACTACAACTTCTTCTTCTTCGTCTTCTTCTTCTTCTTCTTCAGACCTCTTCTTCTTCTCCTACTCGTCCTACTTTTTCTTCTTCTTCTTCTCTTCTTCTTCTTCTTGATCTTCTTCTACTTCTTCATTGTAATCATCTTCTTCTTCTTCTTCATTATCTTCTTCTTCTTCCTCTTCTTCTTCTTCTTCTTCTTCTTCCACTTCTTCTGCCACTTCTTCTTCTTCCACTTCTTCTTCCACTTCTTCTTCTTCTTGTTCTTCTTCTTCTTCTTTCAATTCTTCTTATCCTTCTTCTACTTTAACTTCTTCTTCTTCTTCCTCTTCTTCTTCTTCTTGTCTACTTCTTCTTTTTCTTCTTCTTGTTCTTCTACTTCTTCTTCTTCATCATCTTCTTCATTTTCTTCTTATTCTTCCTCATATTCTTCTTCTTCTTCTTCTCCTCATCCTCCTCCCCCTCCTTCTTCTCCTTCTTCTTGTCCTTCTCCTTCTTCTTCTTCTTCTTTTCTTCTTCTTCTTCTCCTCCACCTCCTCCTCCCTCCTCCTTCTTCTTTTCCTTCTTCTTTTCCTTCTTCTTCTTTATCTTCTTCTCCTCCTCCTTCTTCTCCTCCTTTACCTTCTTCTTCTTCTTCTTCTTCTTCCTCTTCTACTTCTTCTTATTCTTCTTCTTCTTCTTCTTCCCCTTCATCTCCATACTCTTCTTCCACTTCTTCTTCTTCTTCATCTTCTTCTTCTTCTGCTTCTTCATCTCCATACACTTCTTCTTCTTTTACTTTTCCAGCTTCTTCTTTTCCTGCTTCTTCTTCTTCCTATTCTTGCACTTCTTCTTCTTCTTGTTCTTCTTCTTCTTCTGGTTCTTCTTCTTGTTCTTTTTCATTTTCTTCTTCTTCTTCTTATACAACTTCTTCTTCTTCTTCTTCTTCTTCTTCTTCTTCCTCTTCTCTTCATCATCTTCTGCTTCTTCTACTTCTTCTTCTTCTTTCTTCATCTTCATCATCATCATCATCATCATCATCATCTTCTTCTTCTTCTATTACTACTTCTTTTTCTTCTTTTTCTTCTTTTTCTTCTTCTTCTTCTTCTTTTTCTTCTTCCCCATCTTCTTCCTCTTCTTCTTCTACTTCTTTTTCTTCCTCATCCACTTCAACTTCCTCTTCTTCGACTTCTTCTTCATATTCTTCCTGGTCCTCTTCCACCTCCTATTCTTCTTCCACTTCTTCTTCTTCTTCCTCTTATTTTTCTTCTACTTCATCTTCGTTTTCTTTTGCTTCTTCTTCTTCTTCTTCTTTTTCTTCTTCTTTTTCTTCTTATTCGCCTTCTTCTCCTTCTCCATCTTCCTCTTCTTCTTCTTTTTCCTCTTCTTATTCCTCCTCTTCTTCCACTTCTTATTCTTCTTCTTCTTTTTCTATTTTCCTCTTTAACATCGTCTTCCTCTTCTTCTTCAACTTCTTCTCCTTCTTCTTCTTATTCTCCTTCTCCTTCTTCTTCATCATGATCATCATCTTCATCTTCTTTTTCTTCTTCCTCTTTTTCTTCTTCTTTGTTTTCTTGTTCTTCCTCTTCTTCTTCTCCTTCTTCAACTTTTTGTTCTTCTTTTTCTTCTTCTCCTTCTCCTTCTACTTCTTCTTCTTCTTCTTCTTCTTACTCTTCTTCTTCTTCTTCTTACTCTTTTTCTTCATCTTCATCTTCTTTTTCTTCTTCTTTTTCTTCTCCTTTTTCTTGTTCTCCTTGTTCTTCTTGCATTTCCTCTTATTCATCTTCCTCTCCTTTTTCATCATCCTTTCTTCTTCTTCCACTTCTTTCCTTTCTTTTTCATCTTCTTCTTCAACTTCATCTTCTTTTTCTTCTTCTTCTTTATCTACCTGTTGTTCTTCTTCCTCTTCTTCCACTTCATCTTTGTCTTCTTTTTCCTCTTCCTCCTCTCCTTCTTCTTGCAATACTCCATCTACTTCTTCTTCTTCTTGTTCTACTTCTTCTTCTTATTCTTCATACTCTACTTCTTCTTTTTCTTCTTATTCTTCTTCTTCTTCTTCTTCTTCTTCTTCTTATACTTCATCACCTTCTTAGCCTTCCCTTTTTATTTCTTCTTCTTCTTCTTCTTGTTCTTCTTCATCTTCTTCCACCACTTCCACTTCTTTTTCTTCTTCATCTTTTTCTTTATCATCTCCTATTTCTCCTTCTTCTTCTTCCTCTTGCACTTCTTCTTCTTCATTCTCTTTGTCTTCTTCTTCTTCTATTCCTCTTCTTCTTCTTCCTCTTCTTCTTCTTCCACCATTTTCACTTCTTCTCTTCTTCCTCTTGTTGTTCTTCATCTTCTTATTCTTCTACTTCTTCCTCTTCTTCTTCTTCTTCTTCTTCTTCTTCTTCTCCTTCTTCTTCTTTTACTACTTCTTAAACTTCTTCTTTGCCTTCTCCTTCTCCTTCTTCTTCCCCTTCTCCTTCATCTTCATCATCATCATCTTCTTCTTGTTCTTCTTGTTCTTCAACTTTGTCTTCTTCTTCTTCAACATCTTCTTCTTCTCCTTCTTCTTCTTCTCCTCCTTCTACTTCTTCTTCTTATTCTTCTTTCTCTTCTTCTACTTCTTCTTCTTCTTCATCTTTATCTTCTTCTTCTTCTTCTTCATATTTTTCTTCTCCGTCTTCTTCTTCCTCTTCTTTTTCTTCTTCCCATTCTTATTCTTTATCTTTCTCTCCTTCTTCTTCTTCATCCTATATCTCTTCTTCCACTTCGTCTTCTTCATCTTCTACTTCGTCTTATTTTTATTGCTCTTCTTCCTCTTCTTCTTTTTGTTCTTCTTCTTATTCCTCTTCTTATAATTCTTCAACTTTTTTCTTATCTTCTTCTTCTCCTTCTTCTTCTTCTTCTTCAACTTCTACTTCTACATCTTCTTCTACTTCTTCTTCTTCTTTCACCACTTCAACTTCTTTTACTATTTCTTCTTCTTCTTCTTCTTCCATTTCTTCTTTATCTTCTTCTTCTTCTTCCTCTTCTTCTTTTGCTACTTCTTCTTCTTCTTCTTCTTCTTCATCATCTTCTTCTTCCTTTTCTTGTTCTTGTACTTCTTCTTCTTCTCTGTCTTCTTTTTCTTTTTCTTCTTCCACTTCTTCCTATTCCTCTTC
>JAIUJO010002101.1:130000-132500 GCA_023846275.1 Vanilla planifolia
CTTCTTCTTTTCTTATTCTTCTTCATCTTTTTCCTTCTTCTACTTTTTCTTTTTTTCTTTATCTTTTTTCTTCCTCCTCTTCTTTCTTCTTCTTCTTCTTCTTCTTCCTCTACTTGTTCTCCTTCTTCCTTTTCTTCTTCTTCGTCTTATTCTTCTTTTTTCTTCTTCTTCTTCACCACCCTCTTCTTCTCCCCTTCTTCTTCTTCTTTTAATTCTTGTTCGTCTTCCTTTTCTTCTTCTTCTTCTTCTTCTAGTACTACTACTACTTCTACATCTTCTTCTTCTTCTTCTTCTTCTCTACTTCTTCTTCTTCTTCTTCTTCTTCTTCTTCTTCTACTTCCTTCTCTTGTTCTTCCTCTTCTTCTTCTTTTCTCCTTCTTCTTCTTCCTCCGCTTCTTCTTCTTTTTTCTCTTCTTCTTCTTCTTCTTGCTCTACCTCTTTTCTTCTTCCTTGCCTTATTCTTCTTCTTTTATTACTTCTTCTCCTTCTTCTTCTTTGTCTTCTAGTTACTCTTCTTCTCCTCTATGTCTTATTCTTCTTCATCTTCATCTTCTACTTCTTCTTCTTCTTCTTCTTATTCTACATCTTCTTGTACTTCCTTTTCTTTATCTTTTCTTCTTCTTCTTCTTCTTCTTCTTCTTCTTTTTCCCCACTTATTCTTCGCTTCTTCCTCTTTTTCTTCTTCCTCATCATCATCTTCTTCTTCTTCTTTTTGTTCTTCCTCATCTTCAACTTTTTCTTCTTCTTCTTTTTCTTCTTATTTTTCTTCTCGATCTTCTTCTTCTTCTTCTCCTACTTATTTTATAATTCTTTTCCTTCTTCTTCTTCTACTACTTCTTCTTTCTCATCTTCTTCCTTATCTTCTGGTTCTTCTTCTTCCTGTTGTTCTTCTACTTCTTCCTCCTCTTCTTCTTCTTCTTCTCCTTCTTCTTCTTCTTACTCTTCTTCTTCTTCTTCTTCCTCTTCTTCTTCTTCTCCTTCTTCTTCTTCCTCTTCTTCTTCTTCTATTTCTTCTACTTCTTCTTGTTCTTCTTTTACTTCTTCTTCTTCTTCTTCTTGTACTTCCTTTTCTTTATCTTCTCTTCTTCTTTTCTTCTTCTTTCTCTTCTTCTTTTTCTTCTACTTCCTCTTCTTCTGCTTGTTCTTCTTCTTCTTGTACTCCCTTCCGCTTCATCTTCTTCTTCTTCTTCTACTACTTCTTCATCTTCTTCTTCATCTTCTTCTTGTTCATCTTTTTCTTCCTCTTATTCAACTTCTCCTTCTTCTTCATCATCTTCTTCTTCTTCTTTTTCTTATTGTTCTTCTTCTTTTCCTCTTCTTCTACTTTTCTTTTTGTTTATCTTTTTTCTTCCTCTTCTTCTTCTTTTTTCTTGTTCTTGTTCTTCTTCCTCTACTTGTTCTTCTTCTTCCTTTTCTTCTTCTTGCTCTTATTCTTCTTTTTCTTCTTCTTCTTCTTCTTCTTCTTCCACCTCCTCTTCTTCCTCCCCTTCTTCTTCTTCTTTCTAATTCTTGTTCCTCTTCCTTTTGTTCTTTCTTCTTCTTCTTCTTCTACTACTTACTACTTCTACTTCTTCTTCTTCTTCTTCTTCTTCTCTACTTCTTCTTCTTCCTCTTCTTCTTCTTCTTCTTCTTCTACTTCCTTCTTTTGTTCTTTCGTCTTCTTCTTCTTTTCTCCTCTTCCTTCTTCTTCTTCTTCTTCTTGCTCTACCATTTCTTCTTCCTTGCCTTATTCTTCTTCTTTTATTACTTCTTCTCCTTCTTCTTCTTTGTCTTCTAGTTACTCTTCTTCTTCCTCTTTGTCTTATTCTTCTTCTTCTTCATCTTCTTCTTCTTCTTCTGAGTCTTAAACTTCTTCTACTTCTACTTCTTCTTCTTCTTATTCTACATCTTCTTATACTTCATTTTCTTTATCCTTTTCTTCTTCTTCTTCTTCTTCTTCCCCCTCTTATTCTTCGCTTCTTCCTCTTTTTCTTCTTCCTCATCTTCTTCTTCTTCTTCTTCTTCCTCATCTTCATCTTTTTCTTCTTCTTCTTCTTTTTCTTATTATTTTTCTTCTTGATCTTCTTCTTCTTCTTCTTCTCCTACTTATATTATAATTCTTTTTTATTCTTCTTCTTCTACTACTTCTTCTTTCTCATCTTCTTCCTTCTCTTCTGGTTCTTCTTCTTCTTCTTGTTCTTCTTCTTCTTCCTCCTCTTCTTCTTCTTCTTCTCCTTCTTCTTCTTCTTACTCTTCTTCTTCTTCTTCTTCCTCTTCTTCTTCTTCTCCTTCTTCTTCTTCCTCTTCTTCTTCTTCTATTTTCTTCTACTTCTTCTTGTTCTTCTTTTACTTCTTCTTCTTCTTCTTCTTGTACTTCCTTTTTCTTTATCTTCTCTTCTCCTTTTTCTTCTTCTTTCTCTTCTTCTTTTTCTTCTTCTTTCTCTTCTTCTTTTTCTTCTACTTCCTCCTCTTCTTCTTGTTCTTCTTCTTCTTGTAGTCCTTCCACTTCATCTTCTTGTTC
>JAIUJO010002101.1:137500-140000 GCA_023846275.1 Vanilla planifolia
CTCCTTCTTCTTTTTTCTCTTCTAGTTCTTCAACTTCTTCTCTTCTTCTTCTCCATCCTTATCTTTTCCTCTTCTTGTTCTTCCTCCTCTTCTTCTTCTTCTTCTTCTTCTTCTTCTTCTTTATTTTCTTCTCCTTCTTCTACTATTACTACTACTACTTTTTCTTCCTCCGCTTCTTCTTTCTCTTCTTCTCCTTCTTTTCTTGTTCTCTCTTTTCTTCTTCTTCTTCTTCTTTTTCTTCTTCCTCTTCGGCTTCTTCTCCTTATTCTTCTTCTTCTTCTTCTTCCTTCTTTTCTTCTTCCTCTTCTTCTTCTTCTTCTTTTCCTTCTTCTTTTCCTTCTTCTTCTTCTACTGCTTCTTCTTCCTCTTCTTCTTTTTGTTCTACTTCTTTTTCATCTTCCTTCCCTTCTTTCTCTTCTTCTTGTTCTTCTTCTTCTTCCTATTTTTTTCTTTTTCTTCTTCTTCTACTCATGCGATCTTCTTTTTCTTGTTCTTCATCATTTTCTTCTTCCTCTTATTCTTCTTCTTCTTCTCATTCTCGTACTTCATTTTCTTATTCTTCTCTTTCCTATTCTTCTTCTTCTTCTTCTTTTGCTTCTCCATCATCTTCTTCTTCCTCTTTTTCTTCTTCTCCTTCTTCTTCATCATCTTCTTTTGCTTCTTCTTTTTATTCCTCTTCTTCTCCATCTTCTTCTTCTTCAACTTCTTCTTTTACTTGTTCATATTCTTCTTCTTCTTCTTCTTCTCCTCCTCCTCCTCCTCCTTCTTTGTTCTCTTCTTGATCCTCTTCTTCTTCTTCATCTTTCTCTTCTTGTTCTTCATCATCATCATCATCTTCTTCTTTTTTGTCTTCTTCTTTTTATTCTTCTTCCTCCTCTTTTTCTTCCTATTCTTCTTATTCTTCCTCTTCTTCTTCTTCTTCATCATGTTCTTATTCGTCTTCTTGTTCTCCTTCTTCATCTTTTACTTCTTCTACTTCTACTTCTACTTCTACTTCTTCTTCTTCTTCTTCTTTTTCTTGTACACCCTTTTCTTTATCTTCTCTTCTTCTTCCTCCTCCTCCTCCTCCTCTTCTTGTTCTTCTTCTTCCTCTTCTTCTTCATCTACTTCCTTTTCTTCTTCTTCTCCTTCTTCCCTTCTCCTTCCTCTCCTTCTTCTTTGTTTTTTTGTTCTTCTCCCCCTTCTTCTTCTTCTTTTTCTTGTTCTTCTTCTTCTTCCTCTTCTACTACTGCTTCTTCTTGAACTTCCTCTTCTTATTCTTCCTCTTCTTCTTCTTTTACTTCTACCTCTTCTTCTTCTTCTCCTCCTCCTCTTGCTTTTTCTTCCTCTTTTTCTTCCTATTCTTCTTATTCCTTTTCTTGTTCTTTTTCTTCTACTTCTTCTTCTTCTTCTTCTTCTTCTTCTTTGTCTTCGTCTTCTTCTTCTTCTTCTTCTTCTTCTACTACTACTACTACTACTACTTTTTCTTCTTCTTCTTTTTCTTCTTCTTCTTCTTCTTCTTTCTCTTCTTCTTCCCCTTCTTCTGTTTCCTCTTCTTCTTCATCTTGTTCTTCTTGTTCTTTTTCTTCTTCTTCTTCTTCATCATCTTCTTCCTCTTTGCCTTATTCTCCTTCTTCTTCTTAGTCTTATACTTCTTCTACATCTTCTTCTTTTTCTTCTTCAACTTCTTCTTGTACTTAATTTTCTTTATCTTTTCATCTTCTTCTTCTTCATCATCTTCTTCCCCATCTTATTCTTCTTTTTCTTCTACTTCTTCTTATTCTACTTCCTCTTCTTCTTTCTCTTCTTCTAAATCTTCTTCGTTTTCTTCTTCTTCATTTTCTTCTTCTTCTTCATCATCTTCTTCTTCTTCTTCTTATTCTTCTTCTCCAACTTCTTCTTCTGCATCATCATCTTCTTCTTCTTCTACTTCTTCTACTTCTTCTTCTTCTTCTCCTTCTTCTTCTTACTCTTCTTCTTTTTTTTCATCTTCTTCTTCTTCTTCTTCTTCTTCCTCTTCTTCTTCTTCTTCTATTTCTTCTACTTCTTCTTGTTCTTCTTTTACTTCTTCTTCTTCTTCTTCTTCCTTTTCTTTATCTTTTCTTCTTCTTCTTCTTCTTCTTCTTCTTCTTCCTTTTCTTCTACCTCTTCTTCTTCTTCTATTTTTTTTCTTCTTCTTCTTCTCCTTCTTCTTTTTCTTCTCCTTCTTTCTCTTCTCCAACTACTTCTTCTTTAACTTCCACTTCTTTATCTTTTCTTCTTCTTCTACTAATTCTTCTTCTTCCTCTTCTTCTTCTTCTTCTTCTTCTTCTTCCTCTTCTTCTCCTACATCTTCTCCTCCATTTTTTCATCCATTTCTTTTCTTCTTCTTCTTCTTCCTCTTATTCTTCCTCTTCTTCTTAATCTTCTTCTTCTTCTTCTTCCTCTTCTTCGCTCTCTTCTTCTTCTTCTTCTTCTTATGCTTATTCTATCTCTACTTCTTCTTCTTCTTTTGCTTGTTCTTCTTCTTCTTCATCTTCTT
>JAIUJO010001884.1:0-7500 GCA_023846275.1 Vanilla planifolia
TACAACTTCTTCTTCATCTTCTCCTCCTCCTCCTTCTACTTCTTCTTCTACAAATTCTTTTAATTCTTCTATGTCTTCTAGTTCTTCTCCTTCTTCTCCTTCTTCTTCTCCTTCTTCCTTTCCTTCTTCTTCTTCTTCTACTCCCTCTTCTTCTTCTCCTTCTACGAATTTTCTTCTTCTTCTTCTCCACCTTCGTTTTCTTCTTCTTCTTCTTCTTTCTTCTTCTTCTTCTTCTTCTTCTTCTCCTTCTTCTTCTCTTCTTATTTCTCTCCTTCTTCTTCTTCTCCATCTCTTTCTTCTCCTTCTTCTTCTCCTTCCCCTTTCTTCTTCTCCTTCTACTTCTCTTTTTCTTCTCCTTCTTCTCCTTCCTCTTCTTCTTCTTCTTCTTCTTCCTTCTTCTTCTTTTCTTCTTCTTCTTCTCCTCCTTCTTCTTCTTCTACTTCTCCGACATTTTCTTCTTCTACTTCTTCTCCTTCTTCTTCTCCTTTTCTTCTTCTACTTCTTCTCCTTCTTCTTCTTCTCCTTCTTCTTCTTCTCCTTCTCCTTCTTCTTCTCCTTTTTCTCTTCTACTTCTTCTTCTTCTTCTTCTTCTCCTTCATCTTCTCCTTCTCCTTCTCCTTCTTCTACTCCTTCTCCTTCTTCTTCTCCTACTTTTCCTTCTACTTCATCTTCTTCTTATTCTTCTTCTTCTTCTTCTTCTTCTTCTTCTTCTTCTCCTTTTCTCTTCTGCTCCTAGTTCTCCTTCTCCTTCTTCTTCTTCCTCTTCTTCTTCTTCTTCTTCTTCCTACTTCAACTTCTTCTTCTTCCCCTTCTTTTCTTCTCTTTCTTCTTCTTCTTCTCCCTCTCCTTCCCTTCTTCTTCTCCTTCTTCTTCTTGTTCTTCTCCTTCTTCTTCTCCTTATCCTTCGTCTTCTTCTTCTTCTTCTACTTCTTCTTATTCTCGTCCTTCTTCTTCTTCTTCTTCTTCTCCTTCTTCTTCTCCTTCTTCTTCGTCTTCTCCTTCTTCTTCTTCTTCTTCTACTCCATCTTCTTCTTCTCCTTCTTCTTATTCTCCATCTTCTTCTTCTTCTTCTTCTCCTCCTTCTCCTTCTTGTTCTTCTTCTTTTCCTCCCTCTTCTTCTTCTTCTTCTTGTTCTACTTCTCCTTCTTCTTCATCTTCTTCTTCTTCTTCTACTACTTCTTCTTCTTCTTCTTTTCCATCTCTTTCTTCATCTTCTTCTTCTTCTTCTTCTTCACTTTCTTCTTCTTCTTCGCCTTCTTCTTCTTCTGCTTCTGATTCTCTTCTTCTTCTCCTTTTCCTTCTTCTCCTTTCCTCCTTGTCTTCTCGTTCTTCTTGTTCTTCTTCTTCGCCTTCTTCTTCTTCTTCTTCTCCTTCTTCTTCTTCTTCTCCTTCCCCTTCTTTTTCGTCTCCAACTCCTTCTTCTTCCTCTTCTTCTTCTTCTCCTCCTCCTCCTTCTACTTCTTCTCTTCTTCTACTCCTTCTTCACCTTGTTCTTCTTCTTCTTCTCTTTATTCTTGTTCTTCTTCTTGTTCTTCGTCTTCTTCTTCTTCTACTTCTCCTTCTCCTTCTTCTTCTTCTCCTTCTCCTTCTTCTGCTTCTCTTCTTCTTCATCTTCTCCTTCTTGTTCTTCTTGTTCTCCTTCTCCTTCTTTTTCTTCTCCTTCTCCTTCATCTTCTTCTCCTTCTACGTCTTCTTCTTCTTCTTCTTCTTCTTCTTCTCCTTCTCCCTCTTCTTCTTCTTCTTCTCCTTCTTCTTGTTCTTCTTCTTTTCTTCTTCTTTTTCTTTTTCTTCTTCTTCCTCTTCTTCTTCTTCTTCTTCTCCTTCTTCACCTTCTTCTTCTCCTTCTTCTTCGTCTTCTTCTTCTCTTCTTCTTCTCCTTCTTCTTCATCTTCTCCTTCTACTTCTTCTTCTTCTACTTCTTCTTCTACTCCTTCTTCTACGCCTTGTTCTTCTTCTTCTTCTCCTTCTTCTTCTTCTTCCTATTCACCTCCTTCTTCTTCTTCTTCTTGTTCACCTCCTTCTTCTTCTTCTTCTTCTCCTTCTTCTTCTTGTTCTTCTTCTCCTTCTTCTTCTTCTTCTCCTTCTTCTTCTTCTTCTTCTTCTTCTTGTTCTTCTTCTCCTTCAACTTCTTTGTCTTCTTCTTCTTCTTCTTCTCTCCTTCTTCTTCTTCTTCTTTTCCTACTTCTTCTTCTTCTTCTTCCTGTTTTCCTCTTCTTTCTTCTCTCTCTTTCTTCTTCTTCTTCTCCTTCTTAATCTTCTTCTTCCTCATCTTCTTCTTTTTTGCTTATTCTTCGTCTCTCTTCTTCTTCTACTTCTTCTACTTCTTCTATATCTTCTTCTTCTTCTTCTTCTTCTTCTTCTTCTTCTTCTTCTTCTTCTGCTTCTTCTTCTCCTTCTCCTTCTTCTCCTCTCCTTCTTTGTCTTCTCCTTCTTCTTCTTCTTCTTCTTCTCCTTCTCCTTCTCCTTCTTCTCCTTCTTCATCTTTTTTTTCTTCTTCTTCTCCTTCTCCTTCTTCTACTTCTTCTTCTTTTCCTTCATCATCTTCTTCTTCTTCTCCTTCTTCTCCTCCTAATCCTCCTCCTCTTTCTTCTTCTTCTACTTCTCTTCTTCTCCTTCTTCTCTTCTTCATCTTCTTCTTCTTCTTCTCCTGCTTCCACTTCTTCTACTTCTCCTTCTTGTTTATCTTCTACTTCTACTTCTTCTCCTTCTTCTTCTTCTTATTCTTTTCCTCCTTCTTCTTCTTCTCCTTCGCCTTCTCCCTCTTCATCTCCTTGTTCTTCTCCATCTTCTTCTTCTTATCCTTCTTTTCTTTTCCTTCTTCTTCCTCTTCTTCATCTTCTCATTCTTCTTCACCTTCTTCTTCTTCTGCTTCTTCTTCTTCTTCTTCTTCTTCCTCTTCCTCTTCTTCTTCTCCTTCTTCTCCTTCTTTTTCTTCTTCTTCCTCTTCTTCTTTGTCTCCAACTTCTTCTTCTTCTTCTTCTCCTCCTCCTCCTCCGTCTCCTTCTACTTCTCCTTCATCTTCTTCTCCTAATTCTTCTTCAACTTTGTTCTTACTCTTCTTCTTCTTCTTCTTCTTCTTCTTCTTCTTCTTCTTTTCTTCATCTTTTTCTTCTACTTTTTCTTCTTCTTCTTCTTCTTCGTCTTCTTCTTCTTCTTCTTCTTCTTCTTCTTCTTCTCCATCTTCTTCTTCTTCTTCTCCTTCTACTTCTTCTTCTTTCGCTTCTTCTTCTTCTTCTTCTCCTTCTTCTTTACCTTGTTCTTCTTCATCTTCTTGTTCTTCTTCTTCTTCTTCTTCTTCTTCTTATTCTTCTTCTTCTTCTTCTTCTTCTTCTTCTTCTTCTCCCTCTTCTTTATCTTTTCCTTTTGCTCTTCTTTTTTCTTTCTCTTCTTCTTTTTCCTCCTTTTCTTCTTCTTCTTCTTCTTTGTTTTTCTCTGTTCTTCTTGTTTTTCTTCTTCTATTTCTTCTTCTTCTCCTTCCTTTTGTTCTCCATCTCCTTCTACTTTTTCTCTTTCTTTCTCTTCTTCTTCTACTTCTTCCTCTTCTTGTTGTACTTCTTTTTCCTCTCCTTCTTCATCTTCTTCTATTCACTATCTACTTCTTCTCCTTCTTCTTCTTGTACTTTTCCCCTTCTTCTTCTCCTTCTTCCACTTCTTCTTTTTCTCCAACTTTTTTTTCTTCTTCTTCTTCTTCTTCTTCTCCTTCTCCTTCATCTTCTTCTTCCTCTTCTTCTTCTTCTCCTTCGTCTTCTTCTTCTTCTCCGTCGTCTTCTCCATCTTCTTCTCCTCCTTCCTCTTCTTCTTCTCCTTCTTCTTCTTTTTTTTGCTTCTCCTTCTTCTTCTTCTTCTTCTCTCCTTCTTCATCTCCTTCTTCTTCTTCTTCTCTGTCGTCTTCTCCATCTTCTTCTCCTCAACCACTTCTTCTTCATCTCCTTCTTCTTCTTCTTCTTCTTCTTCTTCTTCTCTGTCGTCTTCTCCATCTTCTTCTCCTCCAACCACTTCTTCTTCTTTCTCCTTCTTCTTCTCCTTCTCCTTCTTCTTCTCCTTCTTCTTCTTCTTCTTCTTCTTTCTCTTCCTCTTCTTCTCCTTCTTCTTATTCTTCTCCGTATTCTTCTTCTCCTTCTTCTTCATCTTCTTCATCTTCTGGTCCTTCTTTTTCTTCTTATTCATCTTCTTCTTCGTCTCATTCTTCTTCTTCTTCTTCTTCTTTGTCATCTTCTCCTCCTCCTCTTCCTCCTTCTACTTCTGCATCATCTTCTTCTTCTCCTTCTTCATCACTTTTTTGTTCTACTTCTTCTTCTCCTTCTTCTTCTTCTTCTTCTTCTTCTTTTACTCCTTCTTCTCCTCCTTCTCCATCTTCTCCTTCTCTTCTCTTCTTATCCTTCTTTTCCATCATTATCATCATCAACTTCTTCTTTTTCTTCTTCCTTTTCTTCTCCTTCTTCTTCGCCTTCTTCTTCTTCTTCTTCATCTTCTTCTTATTTTTCTTCATATTCTTCTTCTTCTTCTTCTTCTTTTTCTTCTCCTTCTTCTTCTCCTTCTTCTTCCACTTCTTCCTCTTCTTCTCCTCCTTCTTCCCCTCTTCTCCTTCTCCTTCCTCTTCTTCTTCTCCTTCTTCTCTTCTTCTTCTTCATCATCTTCTACTACTACTTTCTTCTTCTTCTTCTTCCTCTTCTTCTTCTTCTTCTTCTTCTCTTCTTCTTTGCCTTCTTCTTCTTATACTTCACCTTCTACTTCTTCTCCTTCTCTTCCTCTTCTCCTTCTTCTCTTCATCTTCTTCTTGTTCTTCTACTCCTTCTTCTTCTCCTTCTTCTCCTTCTTCTTTTTCTTCATCGTCTTGTCCTCCTTCTTCATCATCTTCTTATTCTCCTTCTTCTTCGCCATCTTCCCCTTCTCCTTCTTCTATTACTTCTTCTTCTTCTACTTGGCCTTCTTCTTCTTCTTCTTCTTCCTCTTCTTCTTATTCTTCTTCTTCTTCTTTCTCCTTCTTCTCCTTCTTCTTCTTCTTCTTCCTCTTCTTCTCTTTCTTCTTCTTCTTCTTCTTCTCTTTCTGCTTCATCTTCTTCTTCTACTTCTTCTTCCTCTTCTTCTCTTTCTTCTTCTTCTTCATCTTCTTCTTCTTCTTCATCTTCTTCTTCTTCTTCTACTTCTACTTCGTTCTCTTCATCTTCTTCTTGTTCTTCTTCTCCTTGTTCTTCTTCTTCTTCTTCTTCTCCTACTTTAGCTTTCTACTTCTTCTCCTTCTTCTTCTTCCTCTTCTCATTCTTCTACTTCTCATTCTTCTTCTTTTTCTGACTTTCTTTTCCTTATTCCTCTTCTTATTCTTCTAGTTCTTCTTCTTCTTAACCTCCTTCTCCTTCCTATTGTTCTCGTTCTTCTTCTTTTTTTTTCTTCTTCTTCTTCTTCTACTTCTTTTTCTTCTTCCACTTCTTCCTATTATTCTTCTTCTTCTTCTTCATCTCCTTCTTCTTCTACTTCTTCTACTTCAGTTTCCACTTCTTCTCCTTCATCTTCTTCCTCTTCTCCTTCTTCTACTACTTCTCGTTCTTCTTCTCCTTCTCCTTCTTCTTCTCCTTATTCTTCTTGTTCTTCTTCTCCTTCTTCTTCTCCTTCTCCTTCTTCCTCTTCTTCTTCTTCTTCTTCTTCTCCTCCTTCTCCTCCTTCTTCTTCTTCTACTTCGTCTCCTTCTTCTTCTTCTTCTTCTTATTGTTCTTCTTATCCTTCTTCTTCTTCTTCTTCTTCTTCTTCTTCTCCTTATTCTCCTTCTTCTTCTTCTTCTTCATCTTCATCTTCTTCTTCTTCTTTTTCTTCTCCTTCTTCTTCTTCGTTTTCTTCTTCTTCTCCTTCTTCTTCTTCTTCTACTTCCTCTTCCTCTTCTTCTCTTTCTTCTTCTTCAGCTTCTTCTTCTTCTTCTTCTTCTTCTTCATTTACTTCTTTTTCTCCTTGTTCTTCTTCTTCTTCTTCATCTTCTTCTTCTTATTCTTCTTCATCTAGTTCTTCTTCTTCTTCTTGTCCTTCTCCTTCTTATTCTTCTTCTTTCTTTCCTTCTTCTTCTTCTACTCCTTCTCCTCCTTCTTCTTCTTCTCCTTCTACTTCCCCTTCTTCTTCTTCTTCTATTTCTTCTGCTTCTTCCTCTTCTTCTTCTTCTCCTCCTCCATCTTCTTTTTCTCCTTCATCTTGTACTACTTCTCCTACTTCTTCTACTGCTTCTCATTCTTCTCCTTCTTCTTTTACTACTCCCACTTCTTCTACTTCTTCTCAATCTTCTCCTTCTTCTCCTTCTTCTTCTTGTTCTTCCTCTCCATCTTCTTCTTCTACTTCCTCTTCTTCTTCTCCATATTTTTCTCCTTCTTATCCTTCTTCTTTTGTTACTTCTTCTTTTTCTCCTTCTTCTTCTTCTTCCCCACCTTCTTCTTCTTCATTTTCTTCTTCTTCTACTTCTCCTTCTTCTTCTTATTGTTCCTCTCCTTCCTCTTTTTCTCCATCACCTTCTTCTCCCTGTACTTATCCCTCTCCATCTTCTTCCTTTTCTTCTTCTCCTCCTCCTTCTTCTTCTTCTTCTTCTTCTTCCTTCTTCCTTATTCTTTTTTTCTACTTCTTCTGCTCCTTCTTCTCCATCTTCTCCTACTTTTTCATCTTTTACTTCTTCTCCTTCTTCTTCTCCTTCTTTTTCTTCTTCTTCTCCTTCTTCTTCTTCTTCTCCTTCTTCTCCCATTTCTTCTTCTTCGTCTTCTTCTTCTTCTTCTTCTTCTTCTTCTCCTTCTTCTTCTTCCACGTCTTTTCCTTCTATTACTTCTTCTTCTTCTACTTCTTCTTCTTCCCTTTCTTCTTCTTCTACTCCTTTTTCTCCTTCTCCTTCTTCTTCTTCCTCTTCTTCTTCTTCTTCTTCTTCTTCTTCTTCTTCATCTTTTTCTTCTTCTCCTTCTTCTTCTTCTACTTCTTCTACTTCTCCTTCTTCTTCTACTTCTTCTACTCCTCCTTTTTTTTTCTCATTCTTCTTCTTCTTGTTCTTCCTCACCTTCTTTTCCCTCTTCTTCTTTTTCTACTTCTTCTTCTTCTTCTCCTCTTAATCAATCTTCTTCTTTTCCTTTTTCTTCTCCATCTTCTTCTTCTCCTTCTCCTTCTTGTTCTTCTTTTTCTCCTTCTTCTTCACCTTCACCTTCTCCTTTTTCTTCCACTTCTTCTTTTTCATCTCCTTCTTCTTCTTCTCCTTCTTCTTCTTCTTCTTCTTCTTCTTCTTCTCCTTCTGTTTCTTCTTGTACTCCTTCTTTTCCTTCTTCTTCTTCTTCTTCTTCTTCTCCTTCTTCTCCTTCTTCTTCTTCCACTTCTTCTTCTTCTACTTCTCCTCCTCCTCCTCCTTCTTCTTCCACTTCTTCTTCTTCTTCTCCTTCTTCTTCTTCTTCTTTATCTTCTTATCCTTCTCCTTCTTCTTCTTCTACTTCTCCTACTTCTTCATCTTCTTCTTCTTCTCTTCTCCTTCTTCTTCTTCTTCTTCTTCTTCTC
>JAIUJO010001884.1:20000-35000 GCA_023846275.1 Vanilla planifolia
CTCCTTCTTCTTCTCCTTCTCCTCCTTCTCCTTCTTCTTCTACTTCCTCTTCTTCTTCTTCTTCTTCTTCTTCTTCTTCTTCTTCTTCTTCTTCTTCTTTTCCTTCTTCTCCTTCTTCTTGTTCTACTTCTTCTCCTCCTTCTTCTTCTTCTTTTTCTTCTTTTTCTTCTTTTTCTTCTTCTTCTCCTTCTTCTACTATCTTTTCTTCTCCTTCTTCTTCTCCTTGTCTTTCTCATTCTTCTTCTTCTTCTTCTTCTTCTTCCTTCCTCTTCTTCTTCTTCTTCTTATTCTTCTTCTTCTTCTCTTCTTCCTCCATCTTGTTCTTCTTCTCCTTCTTCTTGTTCTCCTTCTTCTTCTTCTTCTTCTTCTTCTTCTTCTTCTTCTTCTTCTTTTCCTCCTTCTTCTTGTTCTTCTTCTTCTACTTCTTCTTCGCCTTCTTCTTCTCCTTCTTCTTCTTCTACTTCTTCTCCTTCTTCTTCTTCTTCTTCTTCTTCTTCTTCTCCTTCTCCTTTTTACTCTTCTTCTTTTCCTTCTTCTTCTTCTTCTTCTCCTTCATCTCCTTCTTCTTCTTCCTCTTCATCTTCTTCTCCACCTTCTTCTTCTTCTTCTTCTTCTACTTCTTCTTCTTCTTCTCCTTCTCCTTCTATTTCTTCTTCTTCATCTTCTTCTCCTTCTCCTTCTTCTTCTTCTTCTACTTCTCCTTCTTCTTCAACTTCTTCTTCTTCTTCTTCTCTGTCTTCTTCTTCATCTCCTCCTTCTCCTTCTTCTTCTTCTTCTTTGCCATCTTCTTCTTCTTCGCCTTCTTCTTCTTTGGCTTCTTTTTTTCCTTCTTCTAATCCTTCTCCTTCTTCAACTTCCTTTTTTGTTCTTCTTCTCCTTCTTCTTGTTCTTCTTCTTCACCTTCTTCTTCTTCTTCTTCTTCTTCTCCTTCCCCTTCTTTTTCGTCTCCAACTTCTCCTTCTTCTCCTCCTCCTCCTCCTCCTCCTCCTCCTACTTCTCCATCTTCTCCTCCTTCCTCTTCACCTTCTTCTCCTTCTTCTTCTTCTCCTTGTTCTTGTTCATCTTCTTCTTCTTCTTCTTCGCCTTCTTCTTCTTCTACTTCTCCTTCTTCTTCTCCTTCTTCTGCTTCTCCTCTTCCTTTTCCTCGTTCTTCTTTTTCTTCTTGTTCTCCTTCTTATTCTTCTCCTTCTTCTTTATCTTCTTCTTCTTCCTATTCTTATTCTCCTCCTTCTTCTTCTTCTTCTCCTCCTCCTTCTTCTTCTCCTTCTTCTTCTTCCTCTTCTGCTTCTTCTTCTTCTTCTTCTTCTTCTCCTTCTCCTTCTTTTTCTTCTACTTCTTCTTCTTCTTATTCTCCTTCTCCTTCTTATTCTCCATCTCCTTCTCCTTCTACTTCTTCTTCTTCTCCTTCTTCTTCGCATTGTTCTTCTTCTTCTCCTCCTTCTTCTTCTTCTTCTTTTCTTCATCTCCATCTTCTTCTTCTCCTTCTAGTACTCCTTCTTATTCTTCTTCTTCCTCTTCTTCTTCTTCTACTTTTTTTTTGCCTTATTCTTCTTCCTCTTCTTCTTCTAGTTCTTCTTCTGTTGCTGCACCTTCTCTTTCTTCTTCTTCTTCTTTTTCTTCTTCTTCTTCTTCTCTTCCTTCTCTCTTCTTCTCCTCCTCTTCCTTGTTCTTCTTCTTCTTCTTCTTCTTCTTCTTCTTCTTCACCTTCTTCTTCTTCTTCTCCTTCTCCATCTTCATCTCCTTCTACTTCTTCTTCTCCTTCTTCTTCCTCTTATTCTTCTTCTTCTTCTTCTTCATCTTTGTCATCTTCTTCTTATTCATCTTTTTCTTCTTCTTCTCCTTCTTCTTCTTCTCCTTCTGCTTCTTCTTCTCCTCTTCTACTTCTTATCCTTCTTCTTCTACTTTTTCTACTTGTACTTTTTCTACTTCTTCTTCTTCTTCTTCTTCTCGTTCTCCTTCATCTTCTTCTTCTCCTTCTTCTTTTTCTCTTTCTTCATCTCCTTCTTCTCCTTCTTCATTTTCTTCTACTTCTTCTTCTTCTTCTTCTCCAACTTCTTCTTCTTCTTCATCTTGTTCTTCTTCTTCATCTTGTTCTTCTTCTTTTCTTCTTCTCCTTCTTCTTCTTCTCCTTCTACTTCTTCTTCTCCTTATTCTTCTTCTTATACTTCTTCTTCTTCTTCTTCTTCTTCTCCTTCTCCTTCTCCTACTCCTCCACCTTCTTCAACATCATCTACTTCTTCTTCATCTTCTTCTTCTTCTTTTCTTCTTTTTTCCCCTTCTACTTTTTCTTCTCCTTCTTCTTCTTATTATACTTTTTCTTTTTCTTCTTCTCCTTCTACTTCTACTTTGTCTTCTTGTACTTCAATGTCCTCTTCTTCTTCTTCTTCTCCTTCTTCTCCTCCTTCATCTTCTTCTTCTCCTTCTTCTCCTTCTTTTTCTCCTTCTTCACCTTCTTCTTCTCCTTCTTCTCCTCCTTCTTCTCCTTCTTCTTCTTCTCATTCTTCTTCTTCTTCTCCTCTTCTTCTTCTTCTTCTTCTTCCTCTAATTCTCGTTCTTGTTCTTCTTCTTTTCTTCTTCTTCTTGTCCTTCTCCTTCACCTTCTCATTCTTATTCTTCTTCTTCTTCTTCTCCTCCTCCTTCAACTTGTTCTTCTTCTCCTTCTCCTCCTTCTCCTTCTTCTTCTGCTTCTCCTTCTCCTTCTTCTTTTCCTTCATCTTTTTCTTCTTATCCTTCTTTTTCTTTTCTTTCTTCTTCTTCTCCTTCTACTTCCTCTTCTCATTCTTCTTGTCCTTGTTCTTCTTCTTCTTCATCTTCTTCTTCTTCTTCTCTTCCTTCTTTTCTTCTTCGTCTCCATCTTCTTCATCTTCTTCATCTCCTCCTCCTCCTCCTACCTCCACTTCTCATTCTTCTTCTCCTCCTTCTTCTTCACCTTGTTCTTCTTCTTCTTCTTCTCCTTCTTCTTCTTCTTCTTCTTCTTCTTCTTCTTTGCCTTCTTCTTCTTCTGCATCTCCTTCTCCTTTTTCTTCTTCTCCTTCTTCTTTTGCTTCTCCGTCTCCTTTTCTTCTTCTCCTTCTCCTTCCCCTCTATCTCTTCTCTTCTTCTTCTTCTCATTCTTCTTATTCTTCTTCTTCTTCTCCTTCTTCTTGTTCTTCTTCTTCTTCTCCTTCTTCTTCTTCTTCTCCTCCTCCTTCATCTTCTTCTTCTTCTTCTCCATCTTCTTCGTCTTCTTCTTCTTCTTCTTCTTCTTCCTCTTCTCGTTTTTCTTCTTCTTTTTCTTCTCTTCTTCAACTTCTCCTTCTTCTCCTTCTTCTTTTTTCCCCCTTTTTTTCCTTCTGCTTCTTCTTCTGCTCCATCTTGTCCTTCTTCTTCTTCTTCTTCTTCTTCTTCTCTTCTTCTTTCTTCTTCTTCTTCTTCTTCTCCTTCTACTTCTTCTCCTTCTTCTTCTTCATCTTCTCCTTCTTCTTCGTCTTCTTCCTCTTTTTCTACTTCTACTTCTCCTTCTTCTCCTACTTCTCCTTCTTCTTCTCTTTCTCCTTCTTTTTCTTCTTCTTCTTCTTCTTCTTCTTCTCATTCTTCTTCTCGTTCTTCTTCTTCTTCTTCTCATTCTTCTTCTCGTTCTTCTTCTTCTTCTTCTACTTCTTCTTCTTCCTCTTCTTCTCCTTCTTCTTCTTCTTCCTCTTCTTCTCCTTCTTCTTCTTCTTCTTCTTCTTCCTCTTCTTCTCGTTCTTCTTCTTCTCCTCCTTCCTCTTCTTCTTCTTCTTCTTCTTCTTCCCCTTCTTCTACTTCTTCTTTTCCTTCTTCTTCAACTCCTACCATTTCTTATTCTTCTTCTTCTCCTTCTTATTCTTCTTCTTATTCTCCTTCTTCTTCTTCTCCTTCTACTTCTCCTTCTCATTCTTCTTCTTCCTCTTCTTCTTCTTCTACTCTTTTTTTGCCATATTCTTCTTCCTCTTCTTCTTCTAGTTCTTCTTCTTCTGTTGCTGCATCTTCTTCTTTTTTATCTTCTTCTTCATCTTCTTCTTCTTCTTCTCCTTCTTTTTCTTCTTCTTCTTCTTCTTCTTCTCCTCCTCCTCCTCCTCTTTCTTCTTCTTCTTCTTCTTCTTCATCTTCTTCTTCTTCTTCATCTTCTTCTTCTTCTTCTTCAATTTCTTCTACTTCTTCATCTTCTTCTTCTTCTTCTCCTTCTCCATCTTCTTCTCCTTCTACTTCTTCTTCTTCTCCTTCTTCTTCTTCTTATCCTTCTTTTTTTTTTTTCTTCTTCTTCTTCATATTCTTCTTCTTCATCTTCTTCTTCTTCTCTTACTGCTTCTTCTTCTTCTCCTTCTTCTACTTCTTATCCTTCTTCTTCTTCTTCTTCTCCTTCTTCTACTTTTTCTACTTCAACTTCTTCAACTTCTTCTTCTTCTTCTTCTCCTTCTCCTTCATCTTCTTCTTCTCCTTCTTCTTTTTCTCTTTCTTCTTCTCCTTCTTCTCCTTCTTCTCCTTCTTCTTCTTCTTCTTCTCCTTCTTCTTCTTCTTGTTCTTCATCTTCTTCCTCTTGTTCTCCTTCTTATTCTTTTTCTTTTCTTCTTCTTCTTCTTCTTCTTCTTCATCTTCTTCTTCTTCTTCTTCTTCATCTTCTTCTTCTTCTCCTTCTCCTTCTAATTCTTCTTCTCCTTCTTCTCCTCCCTCCTCCTTCTTCTTCTTCTTCTTCTTTTTCCTCTTCTTCTTCATCTTCCTCTACTTTTACTTCTTCTTCTTCTTCATCTTCTTCTTCTTCTACTTCTTCATCTTCTTCTACTTTTACATCTACTACTTCTTCTTCTACTTCTTTTTCTTCTTCCTCTTCTTCTTCTTCTCCTTCTCCTTTTTCTTCCTCTTCTTCTTCTTCTTCTTCTATTTTGTCCTCTTCTTTTTCTCCTACTTCCACTTCTTCTTCTTCCTCTTATAATTCTTCTTCTCTTTTTTGATCTCCTTCTTCTTCTTCTTCTTCTTCTTCTCCTTCTTCCACTTTTCTTCTTCTTCTTCTTCTTCTTCTTCTTCTTCCCCTTATTATTATTATTATTATTATTATTATTATTATTCTTATTCTTATTATTATTTTTCTTCTTCTTCTTCTTTTACTACTACTTCTTCTTCAGCTTCATCCCTTTCTTTTTCTTCTACTTCTTCTTCATCTTCTTCCCCTTCTTACTCTTCTTCTTCTTCTCCTTCTTAATCTTGTTTTACTTCTTCTTCTACTTCTTCTTTTTCGTCATCTTCCAGCACTTCTTCTTGTTCTTCTTCTTCCTTTTCTTCTTTTTTTTCTTTTTCTTCTTCTTCTTCTTCTTCTTCTTCTTCATCTTCTTCTTTTTCTTCTTCTCTACCTTCTTCTTCTTCATCATCTTTTTCTTCATCATCATCTTCTTCTTCTTCTATTTTCTCTTGTTCTTGTTCTTCGTCTTCTTCTTTTTCATCTCCTTCTTCTTCTTCTTCTTCTTCAACTTCTTCTTCTTCTTCTTCTTCTTCTTCTTCTTCTTCTTCTTCCTCTTCTTCTTCTTCTTCTTCCTCTTCTATTTTTTCTTCTTCTACTACTACTTCTTCTTTTACTTCTATTTCTTCTTCTTTTACTTCATCATCATCCTCTTCTTCTTCTTCTACTTCATCACCTTATTCTTCATCATTGCCATAATCATCATCATCATCTTCTTCTCTTTCTTCTTCTTCTTCTTCTTCTTCTATTATTACTATTACTTCTACTTCCTCTACTTGTTGTTCTTCTTTGTATTCTTATTTTTCTGCTTCTTCCACTTATTCTTGTAAGTTTTCTTCTTCGTCTTATTGTTCTTCTTACTGTTCATCTTCTTCTTCTTCTTCTTCTTCTTCATCTTCTTCAACTTCTTCTTCTTCTTCTTCTTCTTCTTCCTCTTCTTGTTCTTCTTCTTCTACTTTTCCATCTTCTCATTCTTCTAATCCTTCTTCTTCTTCCTCTTCTTCTTCTTTTTCTTCTTCTTTAACTTCTTTTTCTTCTACTTCATCTTCCACTTCTTCTTTTTCTTCTTCTTCTTTTACTTCTACTTCTTCTTCTTCCACCTCTTCTTCTTCTTCTTATTCTTCTACTTGCTCTACATCTTCTTCTTCTTCTTCTTATTCTTTTTCTTCTTCTTCTTCTTCTTTTTGTTCTTCTTCTTTTGCTTCCTCCTCTTCTTCTTCTTCTTCTTCTTCTATTTCTTCTTCTTCTTCTTGCTTCTTCTTCTTCTTCTTCTTCTTCTTATTCTTCTTCTTCTTCTTCTTCTTCTTCTTCTTCTTCTTCTTCCTCTTCTTCATCTTCTTCTTTTATTATTACTTCTTCTTTTTCTCCTAATCCTTCATCTTGTTTTTCTTCTTCTTCTTCTTCTTCTTCTTCTTCTTCTTCTTCTCCTCCTTCGTCTTATTCTTTTTCTTGCTTTTCTTCTTCTTCTTCTTCCTCTTCAACTTCCTCTTCTTCTTTTTCTTCTTATTCTTCTTCTTCTTCTTCTTCTTCTTCTTTATCTTGCTTTTCTTTTTCTTCTTCATCTTCCTCTTCTTCTTCTTCTTCTTTTTCTTTCTCTTTTTCTTCTTCATCTTCTTCTTCTTCTTCTTGTTCCTCCTCCTCTTCTTCTTCTTTTTCCTTTTCTTGTTCTTCTTCTTGTTCCCATTCTTCTTCTTCTTCTTCCTCTTCCTTTTTCTTCTTCTTCTACTATTTTTTCTTCTTTTACTTCTTCTCCATCTACTTCTTCATCATCAACATCATCATTTTCTTCTAGTTCTTCCTCTTATTCCTCTTCCTCTTCTTCTTCTTCTTCTTCTTCTTCATCTTCTTCTACTACTTCTTCTTCTTTTACTTCTTCTCCTATTTCATCATCATCATCTTCTTGTCCTTCTTTTACTTCTACCTATTCTGCTTCTTCTTCTTCTTCTTCGTATTCTTATTTTTCTTCTTCTTCTTCTTACAGTTCTTCTCGTTCTTTTTCTTTTTCTTGCTGTTTTTATTTTTACTGTTCTTCTTCCTCTTCTTTTTCTTCTTCAACTTCTTCTTCTTCCACTTTTACTTTTTCTTCTTCTACTTTTTCTTCTTCTTCTTCATCTACATGTTCTTCTTCTTCTTCTCCTAGTTCATCTGCTTCTTCATGTTCTTCATCATCATCATCATCAAATTCTTCTTCTTCTTCTTCTTCTATCACTTCTATTACTTTTTCTTCTTCTTTTTCTTCTTCTTCTTCATCTTGTTCTTCTACTTCTTCTTCTTCTTCCTCTTCTTCTTCTTCTTCTTCTTCTCCTTCTTCTTGGTGTTCTTTTTTTTCTTCTTTTTCTTCTTCATTTCCATCTTCTTCTTCTACTTCTTCTTCTTCTTCTTCTACTTCTTCCTCTTCTTCCTCTCCTTCTTCTTTTTTTTCTTTCTTCTTTCATCTCCTCTTTTAGTTCTTCTTTTTCTTCTTCTAATTCTTTCTTTTCTTCTTAATCTTCCTCTTCTTCTACTTCTTCTTCTTCTTCTTCTTCTTCTACTTCTTCCTCTTCTTCCTCTCCTTCTTTTTTTTCTTCTTCTTCTTCTTCTTCTTCTTCCACTTCATTCTCCTCTTTTAGTTCTTCTTTTTCTTCTTCTAATTCTTTCTTTTCTTCTTAATCTTCCTCTTCTTCTACTTCTTCCTCTTCTTCTTCTTCTTCTTCTTCTCCTTCTTCATTATCTTCTACTTCTTGTTCTTCTTCTTCTTCATCTTGTTCTTCTTCTTCTTCTTCTACTTCTTCTTCTTGTTCTTCACCTTTTTCTTCTTCTTCTTCTTTTTTCTTCCTCCTCATCTTCTTCTTCTCGTTCTTCTTCCTCTTAATCTTCTTTTTCTTCTTCTTCTTCTTTCAGTGCATCTTCTTCTTCTTTTTGGTCGTCTTCTTCTTCTTCTACTTCTTCCTCTTCTTCTTCTTCTACTACTACTTCTTCTACTTTCTCTTTTTCTTCTTCTCCTTCTTCTTCTTCTTTTTCCTCTTCTTCTTCTTCTTCTTCTTCTTCTTCTTCTATTTCTTCTCCTTCTTCTTCATCTTCACCTTCTTCTTCTTCTTCCTCTTCTTCTTCTTCTTCTATTTCTTCTTCTTCTCCTTCCCCTTCTTCTTCCTACACTTCCTCTTCCTTTTCCTTATCCTCTTCCTCCTCCTCCACCTCCTCCTCCTCGTCTTCTTCTTCTTCTTCTTCTTCTTCTTCTTCTTCTTCTTCTTATTTTTCTTCTTCCTCTTCTTCTTCTCCTTCTTCTTCTTCTTCTTCTTCTTCTTCTTCTTCTCTTTCTTCTACTTCTTCTTCCTCTACTTCTTCTTCTTCTATCTTCTTGATCTTCTACTTCTTCTACTTCTAAGTTTTCATTATCATCTTCATCTTCTTCTTCTTCTTCTTCCACTTCTTTTTCTTCTTCTTCTTCTTCTTCCACTTCTTCTTCTTCTTCTTACACTTATTCTTCTTTTTCTTCTTCTACTTATTCTTCTTCATCCTCCTCCTCATCCTCCTCACTTCTTCTTCATCCACTTCGTCTTCTTCTTCTTTTTCTTTTTCATCTTTTTCTACTTCTTCTTCTTCTTTTTCTACTTCTACTTCTTCTCCTTCTTCTTCATCGTTATCATCATCATCAACTTCTTCTTCTTCAACTACTACTACTACCTTTACTTCTTCTTCTTCTTCTTCTTCTTCAACATCTTCCACTTGTTCTTGTTCTTCTTCCTCTTGTTCTTATTTTTCTTCTTCTTCTTTTTCATGTTCTTCTACTTCTTCTTCTCGTTCTTCTTCTTCTTCTTCTTCTCCATCTCCTTCTTTCAATTCTTCTTTTTCTTCTTCCCCTTCTTCTTCTTCTTCTTCTTATTCTTCTTCTCTTTCTTTCACTTCTTCTTTTTCTTCTTCCCCTTCTTCTTCTTCTTCTTCTTCTTCCTCTTTTTCTTCTTCTGTTACTTTATCTTCTTCTTATTCTTCTTCTTCCACTTCTTCTTTTTCTTCGTCTTCTTCTTTTTCTTCTTCTTCTTCTTTTCTTCTTCTCCTTTCGCTTCATCTTCATCTTCTTCTTCATCATCCCCTTCTTCTTCTAGTTTGTCTCCTTCTTTATCTTCTTCTTCTTCTTTTCTTACTCTTCTTCTTCTTCTTCTTCTTTTTCTTTTTCTTTTCCTTCTTTGTGTTCTTCTTCTTCTTCTTCCTCCTCCTATTCTTATTCTTCTTCTTCTTCCTCTTCTTCTTTTTCTTCTTCTTCCCCTTCTTCTTTTTCTTCTCTTACTACTTCTTCTTCCCCTTCTTCCTCTTCTCCTTGTTCTTCTTCTTGTTCTTCCTGTTCTTCTTTTTTTTTCTTCTTCTTCTTCTTCATCTTCTAATTCTTCATCTATTTCTCATTCTTCTTCTTCTTCTTCTTCTTCTTCTTCTTGTAGTCCTTCTTCTTCATCATCATCATCGTCATCTTCTTCTTCTTTTATTCATAATCTTCCCCATCTTCCTCTCGTTCTTCTTCCTCTTATTCTTCTTTTTCTTTTTTTTCTTCTTCTTCACCTTCTTCTATTACATATTTTCTTCTTCCACGTCTTCTTCTTCTGCTTCTTTTTCTTCTTCTTCTATTCTATCTTTTCTTCTTCATCATCTTCTTCTTCTCCCTCTCCTTCTCTTTCTTCTTCATCATCTTTTCTTCTTCTTCTTCTTCTTCTTGTTCTATTTATTCTTCTCCTTCTTCTTCTTCTCTTTCTTCTTCCTCCTCAAATTCTTCTTCTTCTTCTTCTTCATCTTCTTCTTCTTCTTTTACTACTTTTTCTTCTCCATCTTTTTTTATTGTTCATTTTCTTCCTTTTCTTTTTGTTGTTCTTCTTGCTCTTCTTCTTCTTCTTCTTCTTCTTCTTTATCTTCTACTTCTTCTTCTTCTTCTTCTTCTTCTTCTTCTTCTTCTCCTTCTTCTTCTTCCACTTAATCTTCTTCTTCATCTTTTTATTCTTCTTCCTCAACTTCTTCTTCTTCTTCTCCTTCTTTTTGTTCTTGTTCCTATTCTTCTTCTTCTTCTTCTTCTTCCTCTTCTTCTTCTTTTATTTCTTCTCCTTCATCTTCATCTTCACCTTCTTCTTCTTGTTCTTCTTCTTCTTCCACTTTTCTTCTTCTTCTCCTTCCCCTTCTTCTTCCTACACTTCCTATTCTTCTTCTTCTTCTTCTCCTTCTTCTTCTTCTTCTTGCTCTTCTTCTCCTTCTTCTTCTTCTTCTTGCTCTTCTTCTCCTTCTTCTTCATCTTCTTCTTCTTCATCTCCTTCTTCTTCTTCTTCTTCTTCTTCTCCTTTTATTACTGCTACTTCTTCTTCTTCTTCTTCTTCTTCTTCTTCTTCTCCTTCTTCTTCTTCCTTTTCTTCTTCTTCTTCATATTTTCCTCCTCTTCTTTGTATTCTTCTTCTTCTCCTTCTTCTTCTTCATCATTTTCTTCTTGTTCGTCTTCTTCTTCTTCCTGTTCATCTTGATCTTTTTCTTCTTCTTCTTCTTCTTCTTCCTCTACCTTTTTCTTCTTGTTCTTCTTCTTCTTCTGCTACCTCCTCTTCATATTCTTCTTCCTCTTCTTCTAGTTCTTTATCTTCTTCTACTTCATCTTCTTCTTCTTCATTTTCTTCTTCTTCTTCTTTTTATTCTTCTTCTTCTACTTCTTCTTCTTCTTCTTCTTCTTCTTCTTCTTTTTCATCTTCTATTTCTATTTTTTGTTCTTCTTCTCCTTCTTTTTGTTTTTCTTCTTCCTAGTCTTGTTCTTCATGTTGTTCCACTTCCCCTTCTTCTTTTCTTACCCTTCTTTTTCATCTTCTTCCTCTTCTTCTTTTTTTTCTACTTCTTCTTCTTCTACTTCTACTACTACTACTACTTCTTCATCATCCTCTTTTTATTATTATTATTATTATTATTATTATTATTCTTCCTCTACTTCTTCTTCATCTTCTTGTTTTTCCTTTTCCTCTTCTTCATTTTCTCCTTTATTTTCTTCTTCTTCTTCTTCTTCTTCTTCTTCTTCCACTTCCTCCTCTTCTTTGCCTTCTTCTTTTTCTTTTTCTTCTTTCTCCTCTTCTTCTTCGACATCTTCTTCTTCATCTTCTTCCTCATCTACTTCTTCTCCTTCTTCCTATTCTTAATCATCTTTTTTTCTTCCTCTTCTTCTTCCTCTTCCTTTTATTATTATTATTATTATTATTATTATTATTATTATTATTCTACTACAACTACCTGTTCTTCTTCTTCTTCTTCTTCTTCTTCTTCTTCTTCCACTTCTTCTTATTCTTCTCCTTCTTCAACATCATCATCTTCTTCTTCTTTTTCTTCTACTTCTTCTTCTTCTTTTTCTTCTTCTTCTACTATGTCATCTTCATGTTCTTCTTCTTCTTCATCTTCTTCTTTTCTTCTATCTTACTCCTTCTGTTCTTCTTCTTCTTTTACTTCATTTGTATCTTCTTCTTCTTCTTCTTCCTCCTCTTCTCATCTTCTTTTTCTTCTCTTTCTTCATCTTCTTCTTTTTCCTCTTCTTCTTCTTCATCATCTTCTTCTTCTTATTCTTCTTGTTCTCCTTTTTCTTCTTCTTCTTCCTCTTCAACTTCTTTGCCTTCTTATTCTTCATCTTTTTCCTTTTCTTCTTCGTCTTCTTTTTTTCTAGTTCTTCTTCTTCTTTATGTTCTTCTTCTTCTTGCTGCTCTTCCTCTTCTTCTTCTTCTTCTTCATCTTCCTCTTCTTCTTCTTCATCTTCTACTACTTCTCATTCTTCTCCTTCTCCAACATCATCTTCTTCTTCTTTTTCTTCTTCTTCTTCTTCTACTTCTTCTTCTTTTTCTTTTTCTTCTTCTTTGATCACTTCATCTTCTTGTTCTTCTTCTTCATCTTCTTCTTCTTTTCTTCTGTCTTCCTCCTTCTCTTCTACTTCTTCTTCTTCTTCTTCTACTTCTTTCGTATCTTTTTTTTCTTCTTCTTCCTCTTCTCCTCTTCATTTTCTTCTCCTTCTTCTTCTTCTTCTTCTTCTTCCTCTTCTTCTTCATCATCATCATCTTCTTCTTGTTCTTCTTCTTCTCCTTTTTCTTTTTTGATCTTTCTCTTCATCTTCTTTGCCTTCTTCTTATTCTTCTTCTTTTTCCTTTCCTTCATCGCCTTCTTTTTTTTTGCTTCTTCTTCTTTATCTTCTTGTTCTTTTCCTTCTTCTTCTTCCTCTTCTTCTTCTTCTTCATCATCATCTTCCTCTTCCTCTTCCTCTTCTTCTTCTTCTTCTTCTTCTTTTACTTCGTTTTCATCTTTTTCTTCTTCTCCTTCTACTTTTTCTTCATCTTCTTCCTCTTCGTCTTCTTTATGTTCTTCCTCTTCTACTTTTTCTTCTTCCATTTCTTCTTTTTTTTGTTCTTCTTCTTCTTCTTCTTTTCTTCCTTCGTTTACATCATCATCATCATCATCATCTTCTTCTTCCTATTATTCTTCTTCTTCTTCTTCTTCTCCATCTCCTTCTTCTTTCTCTTCTTGCTCTTCTTCTTCTTCCATTTCTTCTCCTCCTTCTTCCCATTCTTCATAATCTTCTTCTTCTTCTTCTGCTTCTACTTTCTCTTCTTCTTCTTCTTCTGCTTCTTCTACTTGTTGTTGTTGTTGTTCTACTTCTTCTCCTTCTTCTTCATCTTCTTCTCATTCTTTTACTTCTTTTTCTTCTTCCTCTCCTTCTTCTTCTTCTTTTTGTTCTTCTTCATTTTTGTCTTCTTCATCTTCTTCTTCTTCTTCTTCTTCTTCTTCTTCTTCTTCTTGTTCTTCTTTTTTTTTCTTCCTATTTTTCTTCTCCAACATCTTCTTCTTCTTCTTCTTCTTCTTCTTCTTCTTTTTCTTCTTCTTCTTCTACTTTTTCTTCTTCCTTTAGTTCTTCTACCTTTCCTTCTTATGGATCTACTTCTTCTTCTCCTTCTTCTTCTTTTACTTTACACTCATCTTCTTCATCTTCTTCTTCTTCTACATCTTCTTCTTCCTCTTCTATTTCTAATTCTTCTTCTTTGTCTTCTTCTTCTACTTCTTCTTCCTTTTTCATCTTCTTCTTCATCTTTATCCTCTTCTTCTTCTTCTTCTTCTTCTTCTTCATCTTCTTCTTCTACTTCTTACTCTTCTTGTTGTTCTTGTTCTTCTTCTAGTTGTTGTTGTTGTTGTTCTTCTTCTTCTTCTTCTACATCTTCTTCTTCTAGTTCTTTTTCTACTTCTTTTTCTACTTCTTCTTTTTCTTCTTCTTCTTCTCCTCCTTCTTGTTCTTATTCTTCTTCTTCTCATCCTCCTTCTTCTCCTTCTTCTTCTTCTTCTTCTTCTTCTTCTTCTTCTTCTTCTTAATCTTCATCTTCTTCATTTTATTCTTCTTCTTCTTCTTTTTCTTCTTCTTCTTCTTCTTCTTCTTCTTCTGCTTCCTCTTCTTTTTCTTCCTCCTCTTCTTCTTCTTGTTCATCTTCTTCTTCTTCCCCTTCTTCTTCTTCTTCTTCCACTTCTTCTTGTTCTTCCTCCTCTTCTTCTTCCACTTCTTCTGATTCTTCCTCCTCTTCGTCTTCCACTTCTTCTTGTTCTTCTTTCTATTCTTCTTCTTCTTCTACCCCTTCTCGATTGTCCTCTTTTTCTTTTTTTTCTTCTTCTTCTTCTTATTGTTCTTCTTCTTCTTCTTCTTCTTTTCTTCTTCTTCTTCTTCTTCCACTTCTTCTTCTTCTTCTTCTATTGCTTCTTCTCTTTCTTCGCCTTCTTCTTCATCTTCTTCTTCTTAATGTTCGTCTTCTCCTTCTTCTTTTGCTTCTTCTACTTCTTCGTCTTTTCTTCATCATCATCATCTTCTTCTTCTTCTTCTTCTTCCTCTTCTCCTTCCACTTCTTTTTTTTCTTCATCATCATCTACTTCTTCTTCCTTTTCTTCTTCTTCTTCTTTGTGGCCTTTTTCTTTCTCTTCAACTTCTTATACTTCTTCTTTTTCATCTTCTTATTTTTCTTCTTTGTCCCCTTTCTCTTCTTCTTATTCTTCTTCTTCTTCTTTTTCTTCTACTTCTTCTTCTTCTCCTTCTTCTACTTCTTCTTCGTCCTCCTCCTCTTCTTCTACTTCTACTTCCTCTCCTTCTTCTTCTTCTTCTCCTCCTCCTTCTTCTTCTTCCTCTTCCTCTTCTTCTTCTTCTTTTCCTCCTCTTCTTCGTATTCTTCTTCTTCTTCTTCTTCTCCTTCTTGTTATTCCTCTTCCTCTTCTTCTTTTACATATTCTTCTTCCTCTTGCACTTGTACTTCTACTTCTTTTTCTTCTTCTTCTTCTTCTTCCTCTTCTTTCCCTTCTTCATCTACATGTTGTTCTTCTTCTTGCTCTTCTTGTTCTTCTTTTTCTTTTTCTTTTTCTCCTTCTACATCATCCTCTTCTTCTTCTTTGTCTTCTTCTTCTTCTTCTCCTTCTTTTTCTTCTTCTTCTACTTCTTCTTCTTCTTTTTCTTCTTCTTCTTCTTCTTCTTCCTTTTCTTCCACTTCTTCAACTTCTTCTTCTTCTTCTTTTTTCTTGTACGTCTACTTCCTCTTCCTCTTCTTATTCCTCTTCTTCTTCTTCTTATTCTTCTTCTTATTCTTCTTCTTCTTCTTCTTCTTTCTCTTCTTCTTCTTCTTCTTCTCTTCTTCTTCTTCTTCTTCTTCTTCTTCTTCTTCTTCTTCTTTTTCTTCTCCTCCTTCTTCTTCCTCTTCTTCTTCTTCTACTTCTTCAGCATCTTCTTCTGCTTCTTCTTTTCGTTCTACATCTTCTTCTACTTCTTATGTTTTATCTTCTTCTTCTTCATCATCTTCTTCTTCAACCTCTTCTTCTTCTTCTTCTTCTTCTTCTTTTTCATCATCATCATCTTCTTTTGTTTCTTCCCCTTGCTCTTCTTCTTCTTCTTCTTCTTCTTCTTCTTCTTCTTTTTCCTCTTCTTCTTTTTCTCCTTGTTCTTCTTCTTCTTCGTCCTATTCTTTTTCTTCTTCTTCTTCTTCTTCTTCTTCTTTTTCTTCTCCTCCTTCTTCTTCCTCTTCTTCTTCTTCTACTTCTTCAGCATCTTCTTCTGCTTCTTCTTT
>JAIUJO010001884.1:62500-65000 GCA_023846275.1 Vanilla planifolia
TCCTTTTCTTCTTCTTCTTTTCTTCTTTGTCTCCTTCTCCTTCTTTTCTTCTTCTTCTACTTCTTGTTGTTCTTCTTCTTATTTTTCTTCTTCTTCTTGTTCTTCTTCTTCTACTTTTTTTCTTTTCTTCTTCTTCTTCTTCCTCTTCTTCTTCTTCATCTTCTTCTTCTACTTCATCATCATCTTTTTCTTCTTCTTCTTCATCCTCCTTATCTTTTTCTTCTTCCCCCTCTACTTCTTCTTCTTCTTGTACTTCTTCTGCTTCTTCTTCTTCTTCGTCTTCTTCTTCTTCTTCTTCATCTTCTTCTTCTTCTTCTTCTTCATCTTTTTCTTCTTCTTCTTCTTCATCTTTTTCTTCTTCTTCTTCTTCTTCTTCTTCTTTGTCTTCTTCCACTTCCTTTACTTCCCCTTTTTCTTCTACTTCTTCTTCTTCTCTCACTTCTTCTTTTTTTCATCTTCTTAACCTTCTTCTTCTTCTTCTGCCTCTCTAGCTTCTTCTTGATCTTCGTCGGGCTCGTATTCTTCTTCTTCTTCTTCTTTTTCTTCTTCTTTTTCTAATTATTCTTCATCTTTGTCTTCTTCATCTTCTACTTCTACTTCTTCTTCATCTTCTTCTTCTCCTTCTTCTTCTTCTTCTTATTCGTCTTCTTCTACTACTAGTACTATTACACCTACTTCTACTACTTCTTCTTCTGCTTCTTCTTCTTCTTTTCTTCTTCTTCTTCCATTTCTTCTTCTTCTTCTTCTTCTTCTTCTTCTTCCTCTTCTTCTACTTCTTCTTCTTCCTCCTCCTCCTCCTCTTCTTCTTCTTCTTCTTCTTCTTCTTCAACTTCAACTTCTTTTTTGTCTTCTTCTTCTTCCTTCTTTTCATCCACTACTTCTTCTTTCACTTTCTCCTATTCTTCATCTTCTTGTTCTTCTTTATCTTCTTCATCTTTCCTTTGTACTTCTTCTTCTTCTTCTTCTTGTCTTCTTCTTCATCTTCTTCGTCTTCTTCTTGTCTTCTTCTTCATCTTCTTCTTCTTCTTCTTCTTCTTCTTCTACTTCTTCTTCTTCTTCTTCATATTCTTCTACCTCTTCCTCTTCTTCTTCTTCTTCTTATTCCCCTTCTTCTTCATCTTTTTTTCCTACTTTTTCTTCAACTACTTCTTCTTTTTTCTTCTTTAATTTCCTCATCATCATCATCTTCTTCTTCTTATTCTTCTTCTTCTTTTACTTCTTCTTCATCTTCATCTTCTTCTTCTTCTTCTTCTTCTTCTTCTTCTTCCTCTTCTTATTCTTCTTCTTCTTCTACTACTTCTTCTTTCACTTCTTCTTCCTCTTCTTCTTCTTCTTCTTCTTCTTCCTCCTCCTTTTCATCTTCTTCCTCTTCCTCTTCTTCTTCCTCTTACTCTTCCAATTGTTCCTCTTCTTCTTCTTCTACTTCTTCTTCTTCTTCTTCTTCTTCGTCGCCTTCTTCTTCTTCACTTCTTCTTCTTCTTCATCTTCATCTTCTTCTTCTTCTTAATCTTCATCTTCTTCTTTTTCTTCTTCTAACTCTTCTTCTTCTACTTCTTCATCTTATGCATCTTCTTGTTCTCGTTGTTGTTCTTCGTCATCATCATCAGTGTCACCTTCTTCCTCTTCCTTTTCTTCTACTTCTTCTTCTTCCTTTTCCACTTCTTCTCCTTCTTCTTCTTCTTCTTCTTCTACCTCTTCTTCCTCTTCTTCTCTTTCTTCCACATCTTCTTCTGATTCTTCTTTTTTTCTTCTTCTTTTTCCTCTTCTTCTTCTTCTTCTACTACTACTACTACTACTATTAATTCTTCTTTTTCTTCTTCCTGTACTTCTTCTTATACTTCACCTACTTCTTCTTCTTCTTCTATGGCTACTAATACTACTTCTACTCCTTGTTCTTCTTCTTCTTCTTTTTCTTCTTCTTCTTCTTCTACTACTCCTTCTTATTGTTCTTCTTCTTCATCTTTTTCTTTTTCTCTTTTGTCTTTTTCTTCTTCTTGTACTTCTTCTTCTTCTTCATATTCTTCTTCTTCTTTTGCTTCTTCTTCGTCTACTACTACTACTAGTTCTTCTTATTATTCTACTTCAACTTTTTCTTTTTCTCCTTCTTCTTTTTCTTCTTCTTGTACTTCTTCTTCTTCTTCTTCTTCTTCTTCATCTTCTTCCTCTTCTTCTTCTTCTTGTAATTCCTCTTCTTCTTCTTCTTCTTCTTCTTCTTCTTCTACTGCTACTTCTTCTCCTCCTCCTCCTCCTTCTTCTTCTAACACTTTGCCATCTTTTTATTCTTCTTTTCATTCTTCTTCTTCTTCTTCTTATTATTATTATTCTCCTTTTTCTTTTTCTTCTTCTTCTAATTCTTCTTCTTCTTTTCTTCTTCTTCTTCTTCTTCTATAACAACTACTACTATTGCAACTATTACTACATGTACTTCTTCTTCTTCATCTTCTTCATTTTCTTCTTCTTCTTTTTCTTCTTCTTGTTCCTCCTATACATCTTCATCTTC
>JAIUJO010001884.1:72500-82500 GCA_023846275.1 Vanilla planifolia
TCTTCTACTACTACTATTGCTACTACAACTACTTCTACTTCTTCTTCTTCTTCTCCTTTTTCTTCTCGTTCTTCTTCTTTTTCTTCTTTCTTCTTCTTCTTGTTGTTCTTCTTCTTCATCTTTTTCTTTTTCTCCTTCTTCTTTTTCTTCTTCTTGTACATCTTCATCTTCTTCTTCTTCTTCCTCTTCGTCTTCTTCCTCTTTTTTCTCTTCTTCATCTTCTTCTTCCACTACTTCTTCTTCTTCTTCTCTTTTATATCTTCTTCATCTTCTTCTGTTTCTTCATCATCTTTTTCTTCTTCTTCTACTTCTTCCTCTCCTTCTCCTTCTCCATCTTCTTCTTCTTCTACTACTATTACTTCTTTTTCTTCTTCTTCAACTTCTTCTTCTTCTTCTTCTTCTTCAAATTCTTCATCTTCTTCTTTTTTGTTCTTCTTCTTCTTTGACATCTACTACTTTTTCTTCTCCTTCCTGGCTTTTTCTTCTTGTTGTTCATGCTCTCTTGCTTCTACTTTTTATTCTTCCTCTTCTTCTTCTTCTTCTTGTACTTCTTCTTCTTTGTCATCATCATCATCATCATCAAATTCTTCTTCTTCTTCTTTTTCTTCTTCTTCTTCTTTTTCTTCTTCTTCTTCTTATTCTTTTTCTTCTTCTTCTTCTTCTTTTTCCTCTCTTTCTTCTTCCTCTTCCTCTTCCTTTCCTTTTTCTTCTTCTTCTTATTCTTTTTCTTCATCTTCTTGTTTTTCTTCTTTCTCTTCTTTGCCTTCTTCTTCTTCCTCTTCTTCCTCTTCTTCTTCTTCTTCTTCTTCTTCCTCTTCTTCTTCTTCTTCTTATTCTACTTCTTTTTCTTCTTCTTTTTCATCTTTTTCTTCTACTTCTTCTTCTTCTTCTTCTTCTTCTTCTTCTTCTATTTCTTATTCTTCTTCTTCTTCTACTTCTACTTCCTCTTTTTCATCTTCCTCTTCCACTTCTTTTCATTTTTCTTCTTCATCATCATTATCATCATCATCTTCTTCTTCTTCTTCTTCTTCTTCTTCTGGTAATTCTTCCTCTTCTTCTTCTTTTTCTTCTTCTTTTTCTTCTTCTTCTCTTCTTCTTCTTCTTCTTCTTCTTCCTCTTCTTCATCATTGTCTTCTTCTTCTTCTTCTTCTTCCTCCTCTTCCTCTAATTGTTCTTCTTCTTCTTCCTCCTACTCTTCTTCTTCTTATTCTTCTTCTTCTTCTTCTTTTCTTCTTCTTCTTCTTCTTCTTCTTCATCTACTTCTACTTCTTTTTTATTTTCTTCTTCTTCTTCTTCTTCTTCTTCTTCTTCCTTTTCTTATACTATTTCTTCTTCTTCTTTCACTATCCCCTCTACTTCATCTTCTTTTCATCATCTTCTTCTTCTTCTTCTTCTTCCCTTTGCACTTCTTCTTAAACTACTTCTTTCTCTTTTTCTTCTTCTATTCCTCATCATCATCATCTTCTTCTTCTTCGCCTTCAACTTTTTCTTCTCCTTTTTCTTCTTTTTCTACTTCTTCTTCTTCTTCTTCCCCTTCATCTTCTTATTCTTCTTCTTCTTCTTCTTCTTCTTCTTCTTATTCTTCTTCTTCTTCTTCTTCTCCTTCTTCTTTTCTTCTTCTTCTTCTTCATCATCATCTTCTTGTTCTTCTGCATCATCTTTTTCTTTTTCTCCTTCTTCTTTTTCTTCTTCATCTACTTCTTCTTATTCTTCTTCTTCTTCTTCTTCCTCTTCTTTCTATTCTTCCTCTTCTTTTTCTTGTTCTTCTTCTTCCACTTCTTCTTCTCCTTTTTTTTCTTCTTTATCTTCTTCCTCTTCTTCTTATTCTTCTTCCTCTTCTTCCTCTCCTTCTTCTTCTTCTTCTACTACTACTACTTCTTCTTCTTCTCCTCCTCCTCCTCCATCTTGTAGTGCTTCTACTTCTTCTCTTTTTCATTCTTCTTCTTCTTCCACTTCCTCTTCTTCTTATTATTATTATTCTTCTCCGTTTTCTTCTTCTTCTTCTTCTACAACAACTACTTCTACTACAACTACAACTACAAGCACCTTCTTCTTCTTCTTCTCCTTCTTCTTCTTCTTCTCCTTCTACTTTTTCTTCTTCTTCTTCTTCTCGTTCTTCTTCTCCATCCTCTTCTTTCTCTTCTACTTTTCTTTCTTCTTCTCCTCCATATTCTTCTTCTTCTCTTTCTTCTCCTCCTCCTCCTTGTTGCTCTTCTTCTACTTCTTCTTCTTCTCCTTTTTCTTCTTCTTCTTCTTCTTCTTCATTTTCTTCTTCTTCTTCTTCTTCTTCTTCTTTTACTTCTTCGTCTTCTTCTTCTTCTTTTTCTTCCTCTTTGTCTTCCTTCTTATCTTCTTCTTCTTATTCTTATTCTTTTTCTTCTTCATCTTCTTCTTATTCTTCTTCTTATTCTTCCTCTTATTCTTCTAGTACTTCTTCTACTTCTTCTTGTTCTTGTTCCCCCACCTCTTCTTCCTCTTCTTCTTCTTCTTTTACTTCTTCATCTTCTTCTTCTTCTTCTTCTTCCTCTTCCTCTTCCTCTTTATCTTCTTCTTCTTATTCTTATTCTTCTTCTTCTTCATCTTCTTCTTATTCTTCTTCTTATTCTTCTACTAATTCTTTTACTTCTTCTTGTTCATGTTCCCCTTCCTCTTCTTCCTCTTCTTCATTGCCTCCTTCTTCTTGTCTTCTTCATCCACTTCTTCTTCTTCTTCTTCTTTTATTACTACTTTTTATTCTTTTTCTTCTTCTTCTTCTTCATCATCATCTTCTTCTTCAACTTCTTCTTCTTCAACTTCTTCTTCAACATCATCATCATCATTATCTTCTTCTTCTTCTTCATCTTCTTATTTCTCCTCACCTTTTTCTTCTTCTCCTTCTACTTCTTCTTATCCTTTTTTTTCTTCTTCTTCTTCTTCTTGATCTTCATTTTCATCTTGCTTTTCTTCTTTTTCTTCTTCTTTTTGTTATTCTTCTTCTTCTACTTCTTCTTCTTCTTCCTTTTATTCTTCTTCTTCTTCTTATTTTTCTTCTATCTTCTTCTTCTTCTTCTTCTTCTTCGTCTTCTACTACTATTACTACTTATATTTCTTCTTGTACATCATCATCATCACCTTCTTCTTCTTCTTCTTCTTCTTCCTCTTCTTTTTCTTCTTATTCTTCTACTTCTTTTTGTACTTCTTATTATTTCTTCTCTACTTTACCTTTTTCTTCTTCTACTTCTACTTTTGTTCTTCTTGTTCTTGTTGTTGTTGTTGTTCTTTTTCTTCTTCTACATTTGATGCTCCTACTCCTCATCCTCCTCCGCCTCCTCCTTCTTCTTCTTCTTCTTGCTCTTCTTCTTCTTCTTCTTCTTGCTCTTCTTCTTCTTCTTCTGCTACTACTACTACTACTTCTACTTATTCTTCTTCTTGTTCTTCTTCTTCTGCTTCTTCTTCTACTTCTTTATTTTCTTCTTCTTCCTTTCATCTACTTCTTCTGCTTCTTATTTTTCTTCTTCTTTTTCTTTTTCTTTTTCTTTTTCTTCTTCTTCTTTTACTACTTCATCTTCTTCCTATTCTTCCTCTACTTTTCCATTTCATCTTCCAATCCTATTTCTTCTTCTTCTTTTTCTTCATCTTCTTCCTTATCTTCTTCTTCTTTCTCTTCTTCTTCTTGTTCTTTTTCTTCCCTTCTTCTACGACTACTTCTATTACTTCAACTTCTTCTTCTTGTATTTCTTCTCCTTTTTCTTCTTCTTCTACTACTACTACTTCTACCTATTCTTCTTCTTCTATTTCCTCTTCTTCTTTTACTACTACTACTAATACTACTTCTTCTACTTCTTCTTCTTCTTCTTCTATTTCTTCTTGTTCTTCTTGTTCTTCTTCTTCTTATTCCAATTCTTCTTCTTCTTCATACTCTTCATCATCTTCATCATCTTCTTCTTTTTCTTCATCTTCTTCTTCATTATCTTCTTCTTCTTGTACTTCTTCTTCTTCTTCTTCTTCTTTGTCTTCTTCTTCCTTTTCGTCCTCTACTTCTTCTTCTTCTCCTTGCACTTCTTCTTTCTCTTCATCATCATCTTCTTCTTTTTCTTCTTCTTCTTCTTCTTCTTCTTCTTCTTCTTCTTCTTCTTCTTCTTTTTCCTCTTTTTCTTCTTCTTCTTCCTCTTCTGCACCATCAACTTCTTCTTCTTCTTGTTCTTCTACTACTACTACTACTTCTTCTTCTTCTTCTTCTTCTTCTTCTTCTTCCTCTTCCTCTTCATCTCATTATGCTTCTTCTTCTCCTCTTTCATCTTATTTTTCTTCTTCTTCTTCTTCCTCTTCTTATTCTTCTTATTATTCTTTTTCTTCTTCATCTTCTTCTTTTTTTCCTTCTTCTTCTTCTTCTTCTACTTCTTCTCATTCTAGCTCTTCTTCTAATTCTTCTACATCTACTTTTTCTTGTTCTTCCTCTTGTACTTCTTCTTCTTCTTCTTCTCCTTCTTCTTCCACTTCTTCCTCTTCTTCTTTTTCTTCTTCTTGCACCTCTTCTTCTTCTTTGATTTCTTCTTTTTCATCTTCTTTCTCTTTTTCTTCATCTTCTTCTACTCCTTCTTCTTCTTTTTATTCTTCTTCTTCCTCATCTTTTTCTTCTTTTACTTCTTCTTCTTCTTCTTTTTCTTCTAGTACTTCCTCTTCTGCTTCTTCTTGTTCTTCTTCTTCTTCTTCTTCTTCTTCAACTTCCACTTCTTCCTTTTCTTCTTCTTCTTCATCTGGTTCTTCCACTTCTTCTTCTTCTTTTTCTTCTTCATCATCTTCTTCCTCTTCTTCTTCTTTTTCTTCTACTTCTTCTTTGCCTTCTTCTTCTTCTTCTTCTTCTTCTTCTTCTTCTCCATCTTTTTCTTCTTCTTCTACTTCTTCTTCTTCGTCTTCTTGTGCTTCTAACCTTACTTCATCTTCTTCTTCCTCTTCTCTTTCTTTGTCTTCCTCCTCTTCCTACACTTTTTCTCCTTGTTATTCTTCCTCTTTTTCTTCTTCTTCTTCTTCTTCTTCTTTTACTACTACTACTATTATTAATACTACTTCTACTTCTTCTTCTTCTTCTTCTTCTTCTTCTTCTTCTTCCTCTTCCTCTTCTTCTACTTCTTCTTATTCTTACTCCTCTTCTTCTTTTTCTTTTTCTTCATCTTTTTTTTCTTCTTCTACTTCCTCTTATTCTTCTTCCCCTATGCTTTCTTCTTCTTCTTCTTCTTCTTCTTCTTTGTCTTCTTTTCCTACTTCTTCTTCTCATTCTTCTTCTTCTTCTCCTTCCTCTCGTTCCTCCTCCTCCTCCTCTTCTTCTTCTACAACAACTACTACTTCTTATACATATTATTATTATGACTATTATTTTTATTATTGTTATTCTTCTTCTTAATCTTTTTCTTGTTCTACTTCTTTCTCTTCTTCTTCTTCTTTTAATTATTCTTCTGCTACTTCATCTTCAACTTCTTCTTCTTCTTCAACTTCTTCTTCTTCTTCTATTTTTCATCTTCTTCCTAATCATCTTCTTCATCTTCTTCTTCTACATCTTTTTTCTTCTTCTTCTTCTTCTTCTTCTTCAACTAGTACAACTGCTTGTTCTTCCTCTTCTTCTTCTTCCTCATCTTCTCCTTCTTCTTCTTCTTCTTCTTCTTCTTCTGCTACTTCTTCATCTTCTTCTTCTTCTTCTTCTTCTACAACCACTTCTGCTTCTTCTTTGTCTTCTTCTTCTTATATTTCAACTTCTTCTTCTTCTTCCTATTTCTCTTCTTCTTCTTTTTCTTTCACTTCTTCTTCTTCATCCTCCTCTTTTCTTCATCTCATTCTTCTTCTTCTTGTTGTTCTTCTTCTTGAACTTCTTCTTCATCATCATCTTCTTCTTCATCTTCTTCTTCTTCTTCTTCTTCTTCTTCTTCTTTTTCTACTTGCACTTTTACTTCCTCTTCTTCTTCTTCTTTTTCTTCATCTTCTTCATCTACTTCTTCTTGTTGTTGTTTTTTCTCCTCCTCCTCCTCCTCTTCTTCTTCTTCTTTTTCCCCTTCTTCTTATTCTTCCACTTCTTCTTTTACTTCTACTTCTTCTTCGTCCTTAACTTGTTGATCTTCTTCTTGTTTTACTTGTACTTCTTGTTCTTCTTCTACTTCTTCATGCTCTTCTTCTTCTTCTTCCTCCTCCTCTTCTTCCCCTTTTTCTTCTTTTAAAAGTTCTTCTTCTTCTCTTTCTTCCTTTTCACCTTGTTTCTATTCTTCTTCTTCTTCTTCTTCTGCTGCTTCTTCTTTTTTTTCCTCTTCTTCTTCTTCTTCTTCTTATTATTATTATTATTATTATTATTATTATTATTCTTATTTTTCTTCCTTTTTCTTGTCTTCTTCTTTTTCTTATTTTTCTTCTTCTTTTTCTTCTTCTTCTTCTTCTCCTCCTTCTCCTTCTGCTTCTTCTTCTTGTTCTTCTTCCTCTTTTCTTTTTCTTCTTCTTTTTCGTCTTCTTCCTCTTCTTCTTCTTCTTCTTCTTTGTGTTCTTCTTCTTCTTCTTCTTCTTCTATTACTACTACTACATCTGCTTGTTCTTCTTTTTCTTCATCATCATCTTCTTCTTCTCCTTCTACTTCTCCATATTCTTAGTCTTCGTACTCGTCTTCTTATTCTTCTTCTTCTTCTTCTCTAATTCTACTTTTACATTTTATTTTTCTCCCTCCTCTGCTTCTTCTTCTTCTTCTTCTTCTTCTACTTTCTCCACCTCCTCCTGTTCTTCTTCTTCTTCTTCTTCTTCTTCTTCTTGTTTTACATCTTCGTCTTCAACTTCTTCTTCTTCTACCACTTATTCTTCTTCTTCTTCTTGTTCCCCTTCTTCTTCTTCTCCTTCCTTCCTCTTCTTCTTTTTCTTCCTCCACTTTCTTTCCTTCTTCTTATTCTTATTTTTTTTCATCATCTGCTTCTTCTTCCTCTTCTTTTTCTTCTTCTCCTTTGTATTCTTCTTCTTTTTCTTCTTTTTCGTCTTTTTCTTCTTCTTCATCTTCTTCTTCGTGGTCTTCTTCTTTTTCGTCTTCTACTTCTTCTTCATCATCTTCTTCATCTTCTATTGCTACTACTACATCTAATTCTTTTTCTTCATCTTCTTCCTCTTCTTCCTCATATTCTTCTTCTTGTTCTTGTTCTTGTTCTTCTTCTTCTCTAATTCTTCTTTTACTTCTTATTCTTCTTCCTCCTCTTCTTCTTCTTCTTCTTGTTCTACTTCGTCCTCCTCCTCTTATTATTCTTCTTCTTCATCATCATCTTCTTCTTCTTTGTCATCTTCTTCCCCTTCTTCCACTTCTTCTTCTTCTTCTTCTTCTTCTTCTTCTTCTTCTTCTTCTTCTTCTCCTTGCACTTCTACTTCTTTTCTTCTTCTTTTTCCTCTTCCTATTCTTCTTCTTCTTCTTCTTCTTCTTCGTCTTCTTCCTCTTCTTCTTCTATTGCTACTTCTTCTTCATCATCATCGTCTTCTTCTTCTTCTTGTTCTACTTCTACTTGTTGTTGTTCTTCTTCTTCTTCTTCCACTACTTCTTCTTCTTCTTCTTCCACTTCTTGTTCTTCTTCTTCACGTATTTCTTCTTCTTCTCTTTCTTCTTTTTCAGCTCGCTTCTGTTCTTCTTCTTCTTTTTTAGCTTCTTCCACTTTTTTTTCCTTCTTATACTTCTTTTTCATCTTCTTCCTCTTCTTCTTCTTCTTCCTTTTTCTTGTCTTCTTCTTGTTCTTATTTTTCTTATTTTTCTTCTTTTTCTTCATCTTCTTCTTCTCCTTCTTCTTCTTCTTCTTCTTCTTCTTTGTGTTCTTCTTCCTCTTTTTCTTCTTCTTCTTCCTCTTTTTCTTCTTCTTCCTCTTCTTCTTCTTCTTCTTCTTCTTCTATTACTACTACTACATAAGCTTTTTCTTCTTTTTCTTCATCATCATCATCTTCTTCTTCTTTCACTTCTTATTCTTGTTCTTTTTCTTCTTCTTCTCTTCTTCTTCTTTTGCTTCTTAATCTTCATCCTCCTCTGGTTCTTCTTTTGCTTCTTCTTCTTCTTCTTCTTCCTCCTCCTCCTCCTCCTCCTTTTCTTCTACTTTTTCTTCTTATCCTCCTCCTTCTTCTACTTTATCTTCATCCTTTTCTCCTTCTTCTACTTTTTCTTCTTTTTCTTCTTCTTCTTCTTCTCCTCCTCCTCCTCCTCCTTCTTCTCCTTCTTCCCATTTTTATCCTACTTTTTCTCCTCCTCCTTCTTTTTCTTCTTCTTCTTCTTCTTCTTCTTCTTTTACTTCTTCGTCTTCTTCTTCTTCTTCTAATACTTCTTGTTCTTCCTCTTCTTCTTCTTGTTCCCCTTCTTCTTCTACTCCTTACACATCTTCCTCTTCTACTTCTTCTTCTTCCTCTTTTTCATGTTTTTCTTATTCTTATTTTTCTTCTTCTTCTTTTTCTTCCTCTTCTTCTTCTTCTTCGTGTTCTTTTTCTTCTTTTTCTTATTCTTCCAATTGTTCTTCTTCTTTTTCTTCTTCTTTTACTGTGACAACATCTACTTGTTTTTCTTTTTCTTCATCATCATCTTCTTCTTCTTCTCCTTGTTTTTCTTCCTCTTCTAATTCTTCTTCTTCTCTAATTCTACTTTTACTTCTTATTCTTCTTCCTTCTCCACTTCTTCTTCTTCTTCTACTTCCTCCTCCTCCTTCTCTTCTTCTTCTAGTTCTTCTTCTTCTTCTTCTTCTTCTTTTTCTTCTTCCACAACTTCGTCTACTTCTTCTTGTTCTTCTTCTACTTCTTCTTATTCTTCCTCTACTTTTTCTTCTTCTTGTTCCACTCCTTCTTCTTCTCCTTTCACATCTTCTTCTTCTTCTTTCTCTTTCTCGTCTTCTTCTTATTCTTATTTTTCTTCATCTTCTTCTTCTTCCTCCTATTCTTTTTCTTTTTCTTTGTGTTATTCTTCTTTTTCTTCTTTTGCTTTTTCTTCTTCTTCTTCTTGTTCTTCTTATTCTTTGTGGTCTTCTTCTTCTTCTTCTTTTTTTATTTTTTTTAATACATCTACTTGTTCTTCTTTTTCTTCATCATCTTCTTCTTCTTCTTCCACTTATTCTTCTTCCTCTTCTTCTTCTTCTTCTTCTTCTTTAATTCTACTTTTACTTCTTATTTTCTTCCTCCTTTGCTTCTTCTTCTTCTTCTTCTTCTTCTTCTGCTTCCTCCTCCTCCCCCTCCTCCTCCTCTTATTCTTCTTCTTCTTCTTCTTCTTCTTCTTCTTCTTTTTCTTCTTAAACTTCTTCAACTACTTCATCTTGTTCTTATTCTTCTTTTTCTTCTTCTTCTTCTTCTTCTATTCCTCTTCTTCATCTTCGTCTTCTTCTACTTTTTCTTCTTTTTCTTCTTCATCTTGTTCCTCTTCTTCTTCTTCTTCTTCTTCTTCTTCGACTTTCTTTTATTATTCTTCTACTTCTTCTTCTTCTTCTACTTGAACTTCTTCTTCTTCTACTTCTCCTTCATCTTCTTCTTCTTACTCTTTTTGTTGTTGTTGTTCTTCTTCTTCTACTTTTTTTTCTACTTCATCAACTTCTTCTTCTTCTTCTTCTTCTTCTTCTTCCTCTTCTTCATCATCATCATCATCATCTTCTTCTTCTACTACTTCTTCTTTATCCTCTTCTTCCTATTCTTCTTCTTCTTTTTCTTCCTTTTCTACTTCTTCTTCTTCTTCTTCTTCTTCTTCTTCTTCTTCTTATTCCCTTTCTTCCACTTCTTCTTCTTCTTTTTTTCTTCCACTTCTTCATCATCTTTTTCTTCTTCTTTTTCTTTATTTTCTCCCTCTTCCTCATCATCTTCTTCTTCTTCTTCTTCTTCTTCCTCTTGATCTTCCTTTTTCTTCTTCTTTTTAATCTTCTTCCTCTTCTTCTTTTTCTTCTTCTTCCTCTTTCCCTTTTTCTTTTTCCTCTTCTTCTTCTTCTTCTACTTCTTCATCTTCTTTTTTTCTTCTTCTTCTACTTCTTCTTCTTCTTCTCCTTCTACATATTCCTCTTGTTCT
>JAIUJO010001884.1:120000-122500 GCA_023846275.1 Vanilla planifolia
TTTTCTTCTTCTTCTTCTTCTTCTTCTTCTTCTTATTCCTCTTCTTATTCTTGTTATTATTCACCTTCTACTTCATCTTTTTCTTCTTCTTCTCCTTCATCTTCCTTTTCTTCTTTTTTTACTACTTTTTCTTATTTGTCTTCCTCTTCTTCTCCTTATTCATCTTCTTCTTCATCTTTTTTCTCTTGTTCTTCTTCTTCTTCGATTTCTTCTTCTTCTACTTCTTCCACTTCTTCTTCTTCTTCTTTTGCTTCGACTTCTTCTTCTTCTTCTTCTTCTTCCACTTTGTCTTCATAATTTTTTCTTCTTCTTCATCTTCTGCTTCTTCTTCTACTTCTTCTTCTTCTTCTTCTTCTTCTTCTTCTTCTTTTTCTTCTTCTACCCTTTCTTCTTCTTCTTCCTCTTCTTCTTCTTCTTATTCCACTTCTACTTGTTCTTTGACTTCTTCTTCTTCTTCTTCTTCCTCTACTTCTTCCTCATCCTATTCTACATCATCTACTTCTTTTTCTTCTTCTTCTTCTTCTTCCTCAAATTCTACTATTACTTCTTCTTCTCCTTTTTTTTTCTTCTTCTTCTTCTTCTTCTTCCACTTCTTATCCTTCTTCTCCTTCTTTTTCTTTTTCTTCACCTTCTTCCTCTACATCTTCTTCTTCTTTCTACTCCTCTTCTTCTTCTTCTTCTTCCTATTCCTCTTCTTATTCTTCTTCTTCTTCTTCTTCTTCTTCATCTTCTTCTTCTTCTTCTTTTTCTCCATCTTCCTCCTCTTCTTCTTCTTTTTCTTCCACTTCTTCTTTTTCTTCTTCCACTTCTTCCTCTACTTCTAGTTCTTCTTTTTCTTCATCTTCTTCTCTCCTTCTTCTTCTTCTTCCTCCTCTTCTTCTTCTCCTTCTTCTACTTCTTTTTTTCCTGTTCTTGCTTTTCTACTTCGAATTTTTCTTGTTCTTCCTCCTCTTCTTCTTCATCTTCTTGCCTTACGTATACTTTTTCTTCTTCTTCGTCTTCTTCTTCTTCTTATTTTCTTTTTCCTTTTCATATTCTTCTTCCTATTCATCTTCTTCTTCATTTTCTTCTTCTTCTTCTTCTTCTTATACTTCTTGTCCTTCTTCTTTTCCGCTTCTAGTTCTTTTTCTTCTTCTTTTTCTTCTTCTTCTTCTTCCTCTTTTTTCTCTTCTTCCACCTCCCCTTTATTTTCTTCTTCTTGGTCTTCTTCTTCTTCGTCATCTTCATGATCATCATCTTCTTCTTCTTCATCTTCTTCTTCTTCTTCTTCTTCTTATTCTTCTTCTTCTTCTTCCACTTCTTGCTCTCCTTCTTCTTCTTCTTACACCTCTTCATCATCTTCTTCTTCTTATTCCACTTCCTCTTTTTCCACTTCTTCTTATTCTTCTTCTTCATCATAATCTTCTTTTTCTACACCTTGATCTTCTTCTTTTTCTTCTTCTTTTTCTTCTTCTTCCTCTTCTTCTTCTTCATCTTATTCCTCTTCTTCTTAGTCTTCTTCTACTTCTCTTTCTGCGTTTTTTCTTCATATTCTTCTTCTTCTTCCACTTATTCTTCTTCCTCTTCTTCATCTTCCTCTTCTTCTTCTTCTTCTTCATCTTCTTCTTCCTCTTGTTCCTCTTCTTCTTCTTCTTCTTCTGCTTCTTCTTCTTCTTCTTCTTCTTCTTCTTTTTCTTCTTCTTCTACTTCTCCTTGTTCTTCTTCTTCTTCTGCTTCTTCTTCACCTTCTTCGACTTCTTCTTCTTCTTCTTCTTCCTCTTCTTTATCTTCTACTTAAACTTCTTCATGTTGTTGTCGTAGTTGTTATTCTTCTTCTACTTCTTCTTCTTCTTCTTCTTTTTCGACTTTCTGTTACACTTCTTCATCCTACTCTTTTTCTCTTTCTTCTTCGTCATCTTCTCCTTCTTGTTCTTGTTCTTCTTCTTCTTCTTCTTCTTCTTTTCCTTCTTCATCCTCTACTAGTACTACTACTACTACTACTTTTCTTCTACTTAATCTTCTCCTTCTTGTTCTTCTTCTTCTTCTTTTTCTTCTTCTTCTTCTTCTTCTTCTTCTTCCTCCTCCTCCTCTACCTCTTTTTCTTCTACTTCTTCTTCCACCTCTTCTTGCAATCCTCCTCCTCCTCCTCCACCACCACCTTCTACTTCTTCTTCTTCTTCTTTTTCTTATTCATCTCTTTTTTCTTCCTCTTCTTCTTCTTCTTCTCCCTCTTCTTCTCTTCTTCCTCTTCTTCTTATTCTTCTCCTGCTTCTCCTTCTTTTTCTTGATCTTCTTCTTCTTCTTCTTCTTCTTCTTCTTCTTCTTCCTCCTCCTCTTCCTTTCCTTCTTCTTCTTTTTATTGTTCTTCTTCTTCATCATCATCACCTTCTTCTTCTAGTACTTCTCATTCTTGTTATACTTCTTCTTCTTCTTTCTACTCTTCCACCTCTTTTTGCTCATCTTCTTAATCCCCTTTTTTTCATCTCATTCTTCTTCATCCTCTTCTTCTCCTTCTCCTTCT
>JAIUJO010001884.1:127500-135000 GCA_023846275.1 Vanilla planifolia
TTCTACTTCTTCTTCTTCTTCTTCTTCTTCTTCTTCTTCTTCTTCTTTTTCTTCTTTTTCTTCTACTACTACTACTACCACTACTACTATTAGTACTACTTCTTTTATTCTTCTTCCTCTTCTTCTTCTTCTTCTTCTTCTTCTTCTTCTACTTCTACTTCTTTTTCTTGATCTTCTTCTTCTTCTTCTTCTTCTTCTTATTCTTCTTCTTCCTCTTCCTATCCTTCTTCTTCTTATTATTCTTCTTCTACTTCATCATCATCACCTTCTTCTTCTACTACTTCTCATTCTTCTAGTACTCTTCATCTTCTTCTTCTTGTTCTTCTTCCTCCTCTTTCCCTTCTTTTTCCTCATCTTCCTAGTCCCCTTTTTCAACATCTTCTTCTTCTTCCTCTTCTTCTTCTTCCTCTTCTTCTTCATCACCTTCTTCTTCATCTTCTTCGTCATCTTCTTATTCTTCCTCTTCTACTACCACTTCCCCTTCTTTTTTTTCCTCTTCTTTAACAACTTCCTTCTCTACTTCTTCTTCTTCTTCTTCTTCTCATCCTTTTTCTTGTTTTTCTTCTCCAACTTCGTCTTCTTCTTCTTCTTCTTTTTCTTCTACTTCTTCATCTTCTTCTTTTACTTCTTCTTCTTCTTCCTCTTATTCTTCTTCTTCTTTGTCCTCTTCTTCCTCTTATTCTTCTTCCTCTTCTTCCAATTCTTCTTCTTCTTCTTTTTGTTCTTCTTCTTCCTCCCCTTCTTCTTCTTCTTTTTCTTCTTCTTCTTTGTGTTCTTCTACTTTTTCTTATTCTTATTCTTCTTCTTCTCCTTCTTCTTCTCCTTCTTTTACTTGATCTTTTCTTCTTCTACTACTACTTCTTCTTCTTCTTCCTTTCTTCTTCTACTTTTTCTTCTTCCACATCCTCTTCTTCTTCTTCTTCTTATTCTTCTTATTTTTCTTCTTCATCTTCTTTTGCTTCTTCTTCTTCTTCATGATCTCCTTCTTCTTTTTCTACTTCTTATTCTTCTTCTTCCACAACAACTACTACTTCTACATCCTTTTCTTCTTATTCTTCTTCTTCTTTTTCCACTACTTCTTTTTCTTCTTCTAGTTCTTCTTCTTCTACTACTACTACAACCACTACTTGCTCTTCTTCTTCCTCGTCTGCGTCTTCTTCGTCTTCTTCTACTTCTTCTTCTTCCTCCTCTTCCTCCTCGTCTTCCTCTTCCTCTTCCTCTTCTTCCTTATCTTCTTCTTCCTCCTCCTCCTCTTGTAGTCCATAACAACCTCCTGATCCTTCTCCTCCTCCTCCTCCTTCTTCTTCTCCTCCTTATTCTTCTTCTTCTTCTTCTTCTTCTTCTTCTCCTTGTTCTAATTCTCCTTTATCTTCTTCTTGTCCTTCTTCTTGTCCTTCTTCTTCTTCTTCTTCTTCACTTTCTTCCTCATTTTCTTCTTCATCTTATTCTTCTTCTTCTTCTTCTTCCTCTTCTTCTTCTTCCACTTCTTCTTCTTCTTCTTCTTCTCCTTCATCTTTTTCTTAGTCTTCTTTTTCTTCTTCTTCTTTTTCTACTTCTTCTTAGTCCTCTTCTTCCCTTTCTTGCACTTCCTCTTATTGTGCTTCTTCTTTTTCTTCATCTTCTTCCTCTTCTTCTTCTTCTTCTTTTTCTTCGATTACTATTATTACTACTAATTCTTTTTCCTCTTCTTCTTTTTCTTCATCTTCTTTTACTTCTTCTTCTTCTACCTGTACTTCATGTTCTTCTTCCTCTTCTCCTTTTACTTCCTCTTCTTTTTCCTCCACTACATCCTCTTCTTCTTCTTCTTCTTCTTTTTCTTCTTCTTCTTCTTCTTCTTCTTCTTTCTCTTCCTCTTCTTCTTCTTTCTCTGCTTGTGATCTTCCTCATCATCCATCTCCTCCTTCTCCTCCTCCTCCTAAATCTTCTTCTTCTTCTTCTAATTCTTTTTCGACTTCTCCTTCTTCTTCTTTTTCTTCTCCTTCTTGTTCTTCCCCTTCTTTTTCTTCTTCTCCTTCTCCATCTTCTACTTATTCTTCTTGTTTTCCTTCTTCTTCTTCCTCTTCGCCTACTTCTTCTTCCACCTCTTCTTCTTCTTCTTTTTCTTTTCCTCCCCCTTCTTTTAATTCTTCTTCATCTTCTTCTTCTTCTACTACTTCTTCTTCTCCTCCTCTTCTTCTTCTTCTTCTTCTTCTTTGTCGCCTTCTTCCTCCACTTCTTCTCCTTCTTCTTTGTCTTCTTCTTCCTCTTCCTTGTCTTCTTCTTCTACTTCTTCTTCTTCCTCCTCTTCCTCTTCTTCTTCTTCTTCATTTTCTTCTTCTTTTTCATCTTCTTCTACTTCTTCTTCAACATCTTCTTCTTCTTCTTGTTCTTCCACATCCTCTTCTTCTTCTTCTTCTTCTTATTCTTCTTCTTTTGCTTCATCATCTTTGTCTGCTTAATCTTTTTCTTCTTCATCTCCTTCTTCCTCTTTTCTCCTTCTTTTTCTACTTCTTCCACTTCTATTACCACTTTTACATCCCTTTCTTCTTCTTCTTCCACTTCTTTTTCTTCTTCTTCTCCTTCTTCTTCTTCTTCTTCTTCTTCTTCTTCTACTACTACTACTACTATTAGTATTATTACTACTACTACTTCCTCTTCTTCTTCCTCCTCTTCATCAACTTCTTCTTCTACTTCTTCTTCTTCTTCTTCTTCCTCCTCCTTATCTTCCGCGTCCTTTTCTTCTTCTTCTTCATCTTCTTGTTCTTTTTCCTCCTCTTGTAGTCCGCCTCCTCCTCCTTTTTCTCCTCCTCCTCCTTCTTCTTCTTCTTCTTCTTCTTTTCTTCTTCTTGTTCTCCTCTTCCTTCTTTTTCTTGTTTTTCTTCTTCTTCTTCTTCTTCTTCTCCTTCTTCTAATTCTCCTTCCTCTTCTTTTTGTCCTTCTCCGTCTTCTTCCTCTTCTTCTCTTTCTTCTTCTTCTTCTTCTTCTTCTTCTTCTTCATCATCATCATCTTCTTCTTCTTCTTCCTCTTCTTCTTCCACTTCTTTTTCTTTTTCTTCTCCTTCTTCTTCTTCTTATTCATCTTTTTCTTCTTCTTCTTTTTCTACTTCTTCTTCTTTGTCCTCTTCTTCTGCTTCTTCTTTTTCTTGCACTTCCTCTTGTTGCGCTTCTTCTTTTTCTTCATCTTCTTGCTCTTCTTCTTCTTCTTCTTCTATTACTACTACTACTTTTTCCTTTTCTTCCTTTTCTTCTTCTTCTTCTTCTTTTACTTCTTCTTCTTCTACCTATACTTTTTCTTGTTCTTCTTCTTCCTTTTCTTCTTCTACTTCCACTTCTTCTTCCTCCTCTACATCCCCTTCTTCTTCTTCTTCTTCTTTTTCTTCTTCTTCTACTTCTTTCTCTTTTCTTCTTCTTCTTCTTCTTCTTTTTCTTCTTCTTTCACTTCTTCCTCTTCTTCTTCCTCTACATGTGATCCTCCTCATCATCCTTCTCCTCCTTCTACTCCCTCTCCGCCTCTTCCTCCTGCTACTCCTAATTCTTCTTCTTCTTCTTCTTCTTCTTCTTCTTCTCCTCCTCCTTCTAATTCTTTTCCATCTTCTCCTTCTTCTTCTTCTCCTCCTTCTTGTTCTTCTCCTTCTTCTTCTTCTTCTACTACTTCTCCATCTTCTTCTTATTCTTCTTCCTCTCCTTCTTCTTCTTCTACTTCTTCCTCCTCTTCTTCTTCTTCTCTTTTTCCTTCTCCTCCATCTTTTTCTTCTTCTTCTTCTTCTTCTTCCAATTCTTCTTCTTCTTCTTCTTCTTATTCTTCTTCTTCGTCATCTTCTTCATCCACTCCTTCTTATTTCTTTCTTCTTCTTCTTCCTCATCTTCTTCTTCTACTTCTTCTTCTTCCTCTTCTTCTTCCTCTTCCTCTTCTTCTTTATTTTCTTCTTCTTCTTTTTCATCATCTCCTTCTTCTTTAACTTCTTCTCCTTCTTCTTCTTCTTCTTCTTCATCTCCATCTTCTTTTACTTTTTCTTCTACTCCTTCTTCTTGTTCCACATCTTTTTGTTATTATTATTATTATTATTATTATTATTTTTATTATTATTATTGTTGTTGTTGTTATTATTCTTATTCTTTTTCTTCTTCTTCTTCGTCTTCTTCTTCTTCGTCTTCTTCTTCTTATTCCACTTCTTCATCTTCTTCTTAACCTTCTTCTTCTTCTTCTTCTTCTTTTACCTCTTTTCTTCTTCTTCTTCTTATTCAGCATATTCTTCTAGATCTTTTTCCCTTTCTTCTTCTTCTTATTCTTCATAATCTTCTTCTTTTTCTTATTTTTGTTCTTCTTTCTCTTCTTCCACTTCTTCTCCTTCTTCTTCTTCTTCTTCTTCTTCTTCTCCTTCTTCTTCTTCCACTCCTTTCTCTCCTTTTTCTTCTTCATCATCTTCTTCCTCTTCTTATTCTTCTTCCTCTTCTTCTTTTTCTTCTTCTTCCTCCTCTTCTACATCTTTTTATTCTTCTTCTTCTTCTTCTTTTTCTTCATCTCTTTCTTCTTCTTTTTCCACTTCTTCTGCTTCTTTCTCTTCTTCTTCATAATCTTCCTCTTCATACCCTCCTTCTTCTTCTTCTTCTTTTTCTTCCTCTTCCTCTGCTTCTTCTTCTTATTCTTCCTCTTCTTCTTCATCATCATCTTATTCTTCTTGTACTACTTCTCCAACTTCTTCTTCTTTTTCTTCTATCTCCTTTTCTTCATCTTCTTCTTGTTGTTCTTCTTCTTCTTCTAGTACTACTACTATTATTACTACTACTACATCAACTACTACTTCTTCTTCTTCTTTCTCTTCTTCTTCTTCTTTATCTTCTTCTTCTTATTCTTTTTCCTCTTCTTCTTCCTCCTTAGCGTCTCCTACTTCTTCATCTTCTTCTTCTTCTTCAATTTCTTCTTAATTTTCTCCTTCTTCTTCTTCTTCTTATCCTTCTTCTTCTTCTTCTTCTTCTTCTTCTTCTTCTTCTTCTTCTACTACTACTTCTTCTACTTCTTCTACTCCTCCTTCTTCTTTACCTACTTCTTTTTCTTCTTCTTCTTCTTCTTCTTCTTCATCTTCTTCTTCTTCTTCTTCTTCTTCATCTTCTTCTTCTTCTTCTTTTCCTCATTTTTCTTCTTTTTCTTCTTCGTCTTCTTCGTCTTCTTCCTCTTCATTTTCTTCTTCTTCTGCATCTTCCTCATCTTCTTCTTCTTCTTCTTCTTCCTTTGCTTCTTCTCCTTCTTCTTCTTCTTCTCAATCTTCTTCTTCTTATTATTTCTATTATTATTATTATTCCTCTTCTTCCTCTTCCACTTCTTCTCCTTCTTCTTCTTCTTTTACGTCATCCTCTTCTTCTTCTACTTCTTCTTCTACTACTACTACTTTTTCTTCTTCTTCTTGTGCCTCCTCTTCATCATCCTTTACTTTTTCTTCTTTTTCTTTTTCTTCTACTTCTTCTACATCTTCTTCCTCTTCTTCTTCTTTTCTTCTTCTTCTTCATCTTATTCTTCTTCTTCTTTTTCATCTTTTTCTTCTTCTCCATCTTCTTCTTCTTCTTCTTCTTCTTCTTCTTCCACTTCCTCCTCTTCTTATTCTTCTTATTCTTCTTCTTCTTGTTCTTCTTCTTCTTCATCATCTTCTTTTTCTTTTTCTTCTTCTTCTTCAACTTCTTCTTCTACTTCTTCATAATCTTTTTCATCTTATTCTTATTTTTCTTCTTCTTTCTCTTCTTTCACTTCTTCTTCTTCTTCATATTCCCCTTCTTCTTCTTCTTCTTCTTCCACTTCTTCCTCTTCTTCTTCTTCTTCTTCTTCCTCATCTTCTTCTTTTTATTCTTCTTCTTCTTCTTCATTTTCTTCTTCTCCTTCTTCTTCTTCATCCACTTCTTCTGCTTCTTTTTTTTTCTTCTTCATTATCTTCCCATTCTTCTTCTTCTTCCACATCCTTTTCTTCTTCTTCATATTCTTGTTCTTCTTCTTCATCATCATCATCTTCTTCTTCTTCATGTACTTCTTCTTCTTCTCCTTCTTCTTCTACTTCTTGTTCTTCTTTTTCTTCTTTCTCTTCTTCTACTACTACTTCTTCTTCTTCTTCTTCTTTTTCTCCTTTTAATACTTCTTCTTCTTCTTCTTCATCTACTCCTTCCACTTTCTTTTCTTCTTACGCCACTATGTCTACTTCTTCTTTTTCTTCTTCTTCCTATTCTTGTTCTTCTTCTTTTTCTTCTTCCTCTTCATCATCACCATCATCTTTTTCTTCTTCTTCCCCTTCTTCTGATCCTCCTCTTCCTACTCCCCCTCCTCCGTCTTCTTTTTCATCTTCTTCTTCTTCTTCTTCGTCTTCTTCTTCTTCTCATTCTTTTCTACTACTTCTTCTTCTTCTTCTTCTTCTTCTTCTTCTCCATCTTCTTCTTCTTCTCCTTCTTCTTCTTTTTCTTCTTGTTCCACTTCTTCATCTTCTTCTTCTTCTTCTTCTTTTTTCTCTACTTCTTATTCTTCTTTTCCTTCTTCTTCTTCTTTTGCTTCTTCTTCTTCCTCTTTTTCTTTTTCTTCTGCTTCTTCTTTTTCTTCTTTTTCTTCTTTTTCTTCTTCTTCTTCTTTTCCTTCGTCTTCGTCTTCTTCACGTTCATCTTCTTCTATATCTTCTTCTTCCTCTTCTTCTTCTTCTTCTTCTTCATCTCCTATTTCTTCTTCTTCTTCTTCTTCTTCTTCCTCTTTCACTACTACATCTTCATCTTCTTCTTCTTCTAACTCTTCTCTTTCTTCTTCTTATTCTTTTTCTTCTTCTTCTTCTTATTCTTCTTCTTCTTCTTTTTCTTCCTTTTGTTCTTCTTCTTCTTCATCTTATTTTTCTTTATGCTTCTTCTTCTTCTTCTTCTTCTTTGCCATCTTCCCCTTCTTCATCTTCTTCTTTGCCTTCTTCCTCTTCTTCTTTTTCTACTATTACCATTATTACTTCTAATTATTTCTTCTTCTTCTTCTTCTTCTTCCACTTCCTCTTCTTCTTCTTGTCCTCATTCCCCTTTTGCTTCTCCATATTCAGATTTTTCTTCTATTACTTCTTCTACTTCTTCTTCTACTACTACTTTTTCTTCTTCTTCTTGTACTTCCTCTTCTTCCTCTACTTTTTTGTCTTCTTCTTCTTCTTCTACTTCTTCTTCCTCTTCTTCTTCTTCTTCTTTGCTTCTTCTTCATCTTCTTCTTCTTGTTCTTCCTCTTCTTTTTCATCATTTTCTTCCTCTCCATCTTCTTCTTCATCTTCTTCTTCTTCTTCTTCTTCTTCTTCTTCCACTTCCTCTTCTTCTTCTTCTTCTTCTTCTTATTCTTCTTCTTCTTCACGATCTTCTTTTTCTTTTTCTTCTTCTTCTTCTACTTCTTATTTTACTTCTTCATAATCTTCTTTTTCTTATTTTTATTTTTCTTCTTCTTTCCCTTCTTTCACATGTTGTTCTTACTCTTCTTCTCCTTCTTCTTCTTCTACTTCCACTTCTTCCTCTTCTTATTCTTCTTCTTCTTCT
>JAIUJO010001884.1:147500-148642 GCA_023846275.1 Vanilla planifolia
ATTCTTCTTCTTCTTCTTTTCCTTCTTCTCCTTCTCCTTCTGCTTCTTCCTCTTCGTCATCTTATTTTTCTTCTTCATCTTCTTCTTCTAATTCTACTTTTTCTTCTCCTTTTTCCTCTTCTTCTTTTTCTTCTTCTTCTTCTTCTTCTTCTTTGTACTTCTTCTTGTTCTTCTTCTTCTTCCTCCTCGTCTTCTTCTTCTTTTTCTTCTTCTTCCCACTTCTTCTTGTAGTACTACTACTTCTAATACTTCTACTTCTTTTTCCTTTTCTACTTCTTCTTCTTCTTTTTCCACTTGCTGTTCTTCTTAAACCCCTTAGTCTTCTTCTGCTTCACCATATTCTTCTTCTTCTTCCTCTTCTTTTCTTCTTCTATTTCTACTTCTTTGTCTTGTTCTTCTCCTTCTCCTCCTTCTACTTCTTCCTCTTCCTCTTCTTCTTCTTCTTCTTCATATTCCTCTTCTTCATTTTTTTCTTCATCTACTTCTTCTTTTTCCTATTCTTCCACTTCCTCTTTTTCGTAATCATCATCATCATGTTCTTCTTCTTCTTCTACTTCACCATCTTCTTCTTGTTCTTCTTCCTCTTCTTCCTCTTCTTCTTCTTCTTCATTTTCCACTTCTTCTTCAAATTATTCTACAAATTCTTCAACCTCTTCTTCTTCTTCTTCTCATCCTTCTCCTTCTCCTTCTTTTTTCTTCTTATACTTCTACTAATTCTTCTCCTTCTTCTTCTTCTTCTTCTTCCTCTTTCTCTTCTCCTTCTTCTTCTTTCCCTTTTTCTTTGTCTTCTTTTTCTTCTTCTTCTTGTTCTTCTTGTGTTTCTTCTTCTTCTTCTTCTTCTTGTGTTTCTTATTCTTCTTCTTCTTCTTCCTCTAACTATTCTTCTTCATATTCTTCTTGTCCTTCATCATCTTCTACTTCTTTTTCTTCTTCTTCTTTTGCTTCTTCTACTTCTTCTTCTTCTTCTTCTACTTCTTCTTCTTCTTCTTCTTCTTTTACTTCTTTTACTTCTTCTTCTTCGTCTTCTTCATCTTCTTCTTCTTCTCCTTCTTCTTCTTCTCCTTCTTCTCCTTCTTCCTCTTGTTCTTCTTCGTCTTCATTTTCTTCCTCTTCTTCCTGTTCTTCTTCTTCTTCTACTACTT
>JAIUJO010001105.1:0-52500 GCA_023846275.1 Vanilla planifolia
CTTTTTATCTTTCTCTTCTCCTGCTCTGCTATGCTATGCTTATCTATACTTTAATTTTCTCAATTTTGTTCTACTCCACTCTTCTCTACTGTACTCTACCCTAGCCTAGCACAACCTAGGTCTACTCTACTCTACTCAAGTCAACTTCACCCTTATTTAGCCTAGCCAGTCTACCTTATCCTAGCCTAGCCTAACCAAGACCTACTCTACTCAGCTCTACTACACTCTACTCTATTCTACTCTACTGCACTCTACTCCACTATACTCTAACCTAACTTAGTCTAGTGTAGCCTAGGCTAACCTAGCTCTACTCTACTCTTCTCTACTCAACTCTACTCAACTCTGTCCAAACCTAGCCTAGCCCTATCCTAACTCTGCTCTACTCTGCTCTGCTCTATTCTACTCCATTCTATTATGTTTTGCTCAACTCTACCTCACTTAGTCCTATTCTATTCTACTCTTCTCTACTATACTCTACTCTACTCTATTATACTATACTCTACTCTACTCAACACTACTTTACTCTCCTCTACTCTACTCAACACTACTTTACTATACACAACTTTAATTTACTCTACTCTACTATACACTACTATACTCTACTTTTTTCATCTCTTCTCTACGCTGCTCTTCACACTCTGCTCCACTCTACTACTCTACTCTACTCTACTCTACTCTGTTGCAATCTACTCTATTCTAACTCCACTCTACTCTATTCTACTCTATTATACTCTAGCCTAGCCTAACCTACCTCTACTCTACTCTACTCTAGTCTACTCTACTCAACTCTAGCCTAACCTTGCATAGCTTAACCACCATAGCCTAACCTAGCCTTGCTTAACCTAGCTCTACCCTACTATACTCTACTCTACTCTAACATAGCCTAACCTAAACCTAATCTGGCTCTACCTTATTCTACTCTACTAAACTCTACTATACTCTACTCTACTCTATCCTAGTCGAGCCTAGCTTAGCCTAACCTAGCTCTTCTCTACTCTAGTCTACTCTGCTCTACTTTGCTTTACTCTACTCTTCTCTACTCTGCTCCACTCTATTTTATTGTACTCAGCCCTAACCTTACCTAACCTCGTCAAGCTCCTACTCTACTCTACTATACTCCCGCCTAGCCTAGCCTACCCTAGCTTAGTTTAACTTAGCTCTACTCTACTTTACTCTACTCAACTGCTACTCTATTATGCTTTACTCTAACCTAGCCTAACCTTGCTCTACCCTACTCAAACTATACTCTAGTCGAGCCGCAGCCTAGCCTATTCTCACGTAAATTATGTTTTCAGCCTTGCTCTACTCTGCTCTGCTCTTCTCTATGCTACCTTTCCTCTAATGTACTTTACTCTGCTCTATTTCTACTCAACTCTAACTCTACTATGCTCCACTTAGCTCTACTAAGCTCTCCTCTACTCTTCTCTGTTCTACTCTGCTCTACTCTACTCTATTTTATTACAACCTAGCCTAGCTTTACGTAATTCTACTCTACTCTACTCTACTCTGAACTACTCAATTCTACTCTACTCTTACCTAACCTAACCTAGCCTAGCTTAGACTAGCCTAAACTAACTATACTCTCCTTTATTTTACTCTAATCCACTTTGACCTAAACCTATCTCTACTCTGCTCTACTCTAGCCTAGCATAGCCTAGCTCAGCCCTTGCCTATCCTTGTTCTGCTAAACTCTATTCTTTTTCTACTCTATTCTACTTTGCTTTATTAATCTCTTCTCTACTGTACCTTGCTCTACTCAACAATACTCTACTCTACTAGACTTTGCTTTGCTCTACTCTACTCCTACTCCACTCCACTCAATTCTACTACTCTACTCTACCTCCTACTCTATTCTACTCTACTTTACTCCACTCTTATCTAACCAAGCCTTGCCTTAATCCAGCTCTACTCTACTCTACTCTACTCTATCCCAGCCCAGCTTACCCAAGCCTAGCCTATCCTATCCAAGCTGTACTCTACTCTAACTATAGCCTAGCCTAACCTAAATTTGCCTAACATAGAATAGCCTAGCTTTACTCAACTCTACTCCTAGACTGCTCCACTCTACTCTTCTCTGCACTACATTGCTCTACCTTACACTTTTGCTCTACTCAGCTCTAATTTCCTTTGCTTTGCTCTACTCTACTCTGCTTTGCTCTCCTCTTTTCAACTTTACTCTACTCTACTCTACTCTAATCTTTCTCTACTCTACTCTATTTTGCTCTACTCTAACCCTAATCTAGTCTAGCCTAGCCAAACCTAGCTCTACTCTACTCTACTCTACTTTAGCCAACCATAATCTATCCTAACCTACTCTACTATATTCAATCCTTCTCTGCTCTACTCTGCTTTACTCTCCTCTCCTCTCCTCTTTTTTAGTCTACTTTTCTCTACTCTGCTCTACTCTACTCCATTCTACTCTAGCTTAGCTTAGCCTAGCCTAACCTAGCTCTACTATACTTTACTCTACTTTACTTTACTCTAATCTACTATACTCTACTCTACTTTAGCCTAGCTTAGCCTAAGCTAGCCAAGCTTAGCCTAACTTAACTTTGCTCTGTTATACTCTTCTCTATTATGCTCTTCTTTGTTCTACTCAACTCTACTTTTTTTTGCTTTGCTCTATTTTGCTCTTGTCAACTCTACTCTAACCTAGCTTATCCTAGCCTAACCTAGCTCTATAACTCTAATCTACTCTACTTTACTTTACTCTATTCTACTTTACTCCAACCTAACCTTGCCTACACTAGCATAGCCTTGCCTAGCCTAACTTAGCCTAACCTAAAATAGCTCTAGTCTAGATTATTTAACTCTATTATACTCTATTATATTCTACTCTAATCTAGCCTGTCTAACCCATCTAAACCAGTTATCCTCAACTCTACTATACTCTACTCTACACTAACCTAGCCAAACCTTGCACTGCTTTACTATGTTCTACTCTGATATACTTTTCTCTGCTCTGATCTACTCTACTTTTTTATTACTCTGTTATGCTCTTTTCTACTCTACTCAGCTCTATTCTACTATGCTCTCCTCTCCTCACCTCACCTTCCTTTCCTCTCCTCTCCTCCCTTTTCCTCTCCTCTCCTCTACTTTACACCACTCTACTCTACTCTACTCTACTTACACTACTCTACTCTACAAAACTCTACTCCACTCCACTCTACTCTACTCTGCTCTACTCTACTCTATTCTACTCTACATTACTCTACTCTTTGCCTAACCAAGCCTTGCCTTACTTAATCTAGCTCTACTCTACTCTACCCTTCTCTATTCTAGCCTAGCTTACCCTAGCCTAGCCAATCCTATCCTAACCTAGCTCTACTCTACTCTACTCTATTATAACCTAACCTAACCTAAACTTACCTAACATAGAATAACCTTGCTTTACTCAGCTCTACTCTACACTGCTTTGCTGTACTCTTCTCTACACTACACTGCTCTACTTTTTTGCTCTACTCAGCTCCACTTTGCTCTGCTTTGCTCTACTCCACTCTGCTCTCCTCTTTTCTACTTTACTCTACTCTACTCTGATCTTCTCTACTCTACTCTTTTCTATTATACTATACCCAACTCAAGCCTAGCCTAACTAAACCTAGCTCTACTCTACTCTACTTTAGCTAACTATAATCTACTCTAGCATACTCTACTATATTATACTCTTCTTTACTTTACTCTGCTCTACTCTCCTCTCCTCTCCTCTCTTCTACTCTTTTTTGCTCTACACTGCTCTACTCTATGCTCCTCTACTCTATTCTACTCTTCTCTTCTCTCCTCTACTATGCTCTACTCAACTCTACTCCATTCTACTCTGCTTCATTCTATTCTAGCTTAGCCTAGCCTACCCTATCCTAGCCTAGCATAGCCTAACCTTGCTCTACTATACTTTACTCTACTCTACTCTACTCTACTTTACTCTAATCTACTCTACTCGACTATCCTCTACTCTAACCTAGCATAGCCTAGTAAAACTTACCTCTTCTCCAATCTACTATACCATACTCTACTATACTTTAGCCTAGCTTAACCTAAGCTAGCCAAGCTTAGCCTAACTTAACTTTGCTCTACTATACTCTTCTTATTATGCTCTTCATTTTTCTGCTCGAATCCACTCTGCTTTGCTTTGCTCTTCTCTACTCTGCTCTATTTAGCTCCATTCAACTCAATTGTAACCTAGCCTATCTCTACTAACCTATAATCTACTCTACTGTACTTTACTCTATTCTACATTACTCTAACCTAACCTTTCCTACCCTTGCTTATCCTTGCCTAACCTAACTTAGCCTAAACGAAAATAGCTCCACTTTAATTTATTCTACTCTACTTTACTCGAACTCTAATATACTCTAACCTTGCCTTGCCTAACCTATCTTAACCTAGCTCTACTCTACTTTATTGTACTCTACTCTACTCTAACCTAACCTAACCTTACTCTACTCTACTTTATTATACTTTACTCTAGCCAAGCCTAAACTAGCCTAATATAGAATAACCATGCTCAACTCTGCTCTACTCTACTCTGATCTGCTTTACTTTTCTCTGTTATACATTCATTTACTCTACTCTTTTGCTCTACTCTGCTCTACTTTGCTTTGTTTTGCTCTTCTCTATTCAACTATGCTCTCCTCTTTTCTACTTTACTCTACTCTACATACATTACTCTACTCTACTCTAATCTCTCTACTCTACTCTACTCTACACCAGTCTACTCTACTCTACTTTATCCTAGCCTAACCAAACCTAACTCTACTCTACTCTAGCCAATTGTAATCTATTCTATCCTCTACTTTGCTCTGCTTTGCTCTCCTCTCCTCTCTTTTACTCTACTCTCGTCTGCTCCGCTCTACTCTACTCTCGTCTGCTCTACTCTACCTTTCTCTTCCCTCCTCTACTCTACTCCACTCTACCCTAATTTACTTTACTCAATTCTACTCTAGCCTAGCATAACTAAACATAGCCTCCTATATCCTAGCATAAACTAACCTAACCTATAGCTCTATTATACTTTACTCTACTCTACTCTACTTTACTCAATTCTACTCTATTATACTCTAATCTAGCATAGCTTAGCCCTACCTTGCTCTACTCCACTCTACTCTGCTTTAGCCAAGCCTAACCTGGCCTAGCCAAGCCTAGCCTAACTTAATTTTGCTCTGCTCTACTCTACTCTACTATGCTCTTCTCTATTCCACTCACCTCTACTCTGCTCTACTCTGCTTGACTCTGCTCTTCTCTGCTCTGCTCTTTTCTACTCCATTTGACTCTACTCTAACCGAGACTAGCCGAGCCTAACCTAGCTCTACTCTACTCTAATCTAATCTACTCTACTTTACTCTACTCTATGTTACTCTAACCTAGCCTTGCCTATCCTAGCCTAGCATAGCTTAGCCAATCCTAAAATAGCTCTAGTCTAGTCTACTCTACTCTAATCTACTATAACATAACCTACCCTTACCTATCTTAATTAGCTCTACTCTACTCTACTCTACTCTACTCTACTATACTCTGCTCTACTCTACTCTACTGTATTATGCTCTACTATAGTCTATCCTAACCAAGCCTAAACTAGCCTAGCCTAGCCAAACATAGCTCTACTCTGCTCTACTCTACTCTCCTCTACTACACTTTACACTACGCTACTCTACACTACTCTAGTCCACTCTATCCTTGCATAGCTTGGCATAGCCTAACCTGTCATTGTTTTACTCTACTCTACTCTATTCTACATTGCTCTTCACTACTCTACTCCACTCCACTCAATTTTACTTCTCTCCTCTGCTCTCCTTTGCTCTACTCTATGATACTCTACTATGCTCTACTCTATTCTACTTTACTTTACCCAACTCTACTCTACTCTACTCTACATTAGCCTAGCCTAACCGAGCTCTAATCTTCTTTACTCTACTCTACTTTACTCTACTCCAGTCTAGCCTAGCTTAGCTTAGCTGATCTTATCCTACTCTAGCCTAGCCTACCCTAGCATAACCTCACTATACTCTACTCAACCCTAAACTAGCCAAGCTTAGCCTAGCATAACCTAGCTGTAATCTACTCTACTCTACTCTATACTACACAACTCTACACAAGCCTAACTTAGGCTCACCTAACCTTACCTAGCTTAGCCTAACCTAGCTCTACACCACTCTACTCTATTCTACTTTTCTCTACTCTACTCTGTTCAACTTTTTGTTCTCAACTCTACTCTCTTCTACTTTATTATACTCTACAAAGTTATATTCTGCTCTGCTCTACTCTACTCTACTAAACTATGCTTTGCTCTACTCTACTCTGCTTGCTCTGTTCTATCCAACTCTACTCTACTCTATTATACTCTACATTGCTCTGCTCTACACTGCTCTATTTTACTCTACTCTACTCCACTTTACTTTACTCCACTCTACTCTACCCTAGCTTAGCCTAGCATAAACTAACCTTGCCTAACCTTTCTCTACTTTATTTTGCTCCAGCCCTACATAGCCTAGCTTTGCCTAACCTAGCACAACTCTATTAGACTCTACTCCACTCTACTCTACTTTGCTCTACTCTAGTATAACTTTGCCTAACCTTTTCTAGCCTAACCTAGCTGTACTCTACTCTGCTCTACTCAGCTCTACTATTCTTTGCTCTACTCTACTCAACTCTACTATATTCTACTCTACTCTACTCTATTCTACTCCACTCTACCCTACCCTAACCTAAAAAAGGTCTACACTACTCTACTTAACTCAACTCTATACTCTACTCTGCTCTAACCTCGCCTAACTTAACTTTGCTCTACTATACTCTTCTCTACTCTACTCTACTTTCTTCTGTTCTACTATATTCTACTCTACTCTACCTGCTTTGCTCTACTCTACTCTACTTTACTCTACTCAACCCTACTCTACTATACTCTACTTTGCTCTACTCTACTCTGCTTTGCTATGCTCTCTTCTACTCTTCTCAACTTTACTCTAAGCTAGCCTAGCCTAGCATAACCTAACCAAGCTCTACTCTACTCTACTGTACTCGATCCTAGCCTAGCCTTGCCTAACCTTGCCAAGCCTAACCTTGCTCTTCTCTACTCTGGTCTACTCTGCTTTGCTCTACTCTACTCTGTTTTGCTCTACCTTACTCTACATTATATTAGCCAAGTTGAGCCTTATCTAGCCTAACCTAACCTAGCTCTACTCTACTCTACTCTACTCTAATTTACCCTACTAAACTCTACTATACTTTATTCTATTATACTCCACTCTAACCTAGCCTAACCTTGCTTAGCTTAGCCTAACCTAGCTTTACACTATTCTGCTCTACTCTACTCACCTCTACTCTACTTTGCTCCATGTTACTCTTCTTTATTATACTCTATTTTTCTCTACTATGCTCATCTCTTCTCTACTCTACTCTACTCTGCTTTACTCTACCCTACTCTAGTCTACTCTAACGTAGCCTATCCTTGTCGAATTGAACACTACTCTACTCTAGCAAATCCTAGCCTAGCCTGCGCTAGCCAAGCCTTTCCTATCCTAGCTTAACTTAGATCTACTCTACTCCACTCTACTCTTTTCTACTCTACTTGACTCTACTCTACTCTACTCTCTCTATTCTACTCTACTCTACTCTACTCTAACCTAGCATAGCTTAACTTAGCTCTACTCTACACTACTCTAATATACTCTACTCTACTCTAATCTATTCTACTCTACTCTAACTATGCCAAGTTTAGCCTATCCCAATCATGCTTAGCCCAACCTAGCATAACCTAACTTTCCTCTGCTCTACTCTTCTCTGCTCAGCTCATCTCTGCACTACTCTAATATACTTTGCTCTACTATACTCTGCCTTGTTCTGTGCTACTCTAGTCTACTCTACTATACTCTACTATAGCCTAGTAATGTCTAGCCAAACCTAACATAGCCTTACTCTACTCTACTCAAAACTACACTTCTCTACTCTACTCTACTCTAGCCTAGCTTAGCTTAGCATAGCCTAACCTAACCCAGCCTAGCTTAGCCTGACCTAGCTCTACTCCACTCTACTCTACTCTACTCTACTCTACTCTTCTCTAACCTATTTTAGCCTAGCCTAACCTAACCTGGCTCTACTCTACTCTGCTCTAACCTAGGCTAGCTTAGCTTAGCGTAGCTTAACCTAACTAAGCTATGCTATTCTTTACTCTTTTTGGCTATGCTTTTCTCTTCTCATCTCTATTATGCTGTACTCTATTGTACTACGCTCCATTCTACTCCACTCTTCTCTACTCTGCTATGCTATGCTATGCTCTACTCTACTCTGCTTTATTCTACTCTACTCTACTCTTCTATAATCTAGCCTCGCATACCCTAACTTAGCTCTATTCTACTCTAGCTTAGCCTAGTAATGCCTAACCTTACCTAGCTCTACTCTACTCTACTCTACCCTAACCTAACCTAGCCCAGCCTAACCTTGCTCTACCCCACTCTACTAAACTCTGCTCCACTTTACTTTACCTTACTCTACACTAGCATAACCTAGCCTAGCTTAGCTATACTCTGCTCTACTCAGCTCTACTCTTTTATGCTTTTCTCTACTCTGCTCTTATCAATTCTTCTCTACTCTACTCTACTCTGCTCTGGTCTACTCTTCTCTACTCTATACTGCTGTAGTTTTTTTTGCTTTCCACTAGTCTCCTCTACTCAACTCTACTCTACTCTACTCTACTCTACTCTGCTCTACTTTACTCTAGCCTAGCCTAGCAAAGACTATCCTATCTTAGCCTAACCTAGCTCGACTCTACTTTACTCTACTCTACTCTAATCTACTCTACTCTACTCTACTCTAACAGAGCTTACCTAACCCAACATAACACTACTCTACTCTAGCCAAACCTAACCAAGCTTAGCCAAGCCTAGCCTAACCAAACTCTACTCTGCTCTACTTTACTATTCTCTACTCTACTATGCTCTTCTCTACTCTTTTATAAGCTAATGTAGCATAGACTAGCGTAACCTTCCTCTACTCGACTCTATACTACTCAACTCTAAATTCTTTACTCTACTCTACTCTAAATTTCTTTACTCTACTCTATTCTCCCTAGCATAGCCTACCCAAGCCTAGCCTAGCCTAGCTTAACCCAACCAAACCTAGCTCTATTCCACTTTACTTTACTCTACTCAACTCTACTCTAATATAGCTCAGCCTAACCTATCCTAACATAGCTCTACTCTACTCAATTCTATTTTACTCTATTCTACTCTATTTTGCTCTACTCTTCTCTACTCTACTCTAGCCTAGCCTAACCCAACATGGCTCTGCTCTTCTCTACACTACTCTACTCTACTCTACTCTACTCTACTCTGCTTTGTTCTACTTTACTTTTCCCTACACAGTTGAGCTCTACTCTTCTCTGCTTTGGTTACTCTACTATGCTCTGCTCTATTTGGTTATGCTCCTCTTTTATACTCTAGTCTACTCTACTCTGTACTCTATCCTAGCTTAGCTTAGCATTACTCTACTCTACTCTACCCTAGACAAGCTTAGCTTAGCTTAGCCTACCCTAGCTCTACTATACTTACCTCAACTCTACTCTGGTCTTCTCTACTTTAATATACTATACTTTACTCTAACTTAACTAGCTTAACTTTGCTCTGCTCTACTCTACTCTACTTTACTCATCTCTACCTTGCTCTGCTCCACTCTACTCTACTCAACTCAAGCCTTGCCTAGCTTAGCCTAGCCTATTTTAGCCTAACCAAGCTTTTCCCAACTCTAGTCTACTCTCCTCTACCCTACTCTACTCAACTCTACACTTCGCTACTCTACTCTACTCTATCCTACTCTATTCTACTCTACTTTGTTCTATTATTTTATACTCTACTATAACCAAGCTCTACTCTACTATACTCCAGACTACTTTTCTCTACTCTAGCCTTATGTAACTTGGCTCTACTCTGCTCTGCTCTACTATACTCTTCTCTACTCTATTCTACTCTACTTTTTATTCTCTTCTCTACTCTCTTCTACACTACTCTGCTATATTATGCATTGCTCTACTCTGCTTTAATCTACTCAGCTCTGCTCTCCTCTCCTCTACACTACTCCACTCCACTCTACTCTAACCTAACCTATTCTAACTTAACTTAGCCTAAAGTAGCTCTACTCAACTCTACTCTACTCCACTCTACTCTACACTTCTACTCTACTAAATCTTATCCAAGCCTAGCCTAGCCTAACCTAAAGTAGCTCAGCTCTACTCTAATTAACTCAACTCTACTCTACTCTAACCTTGCTTAGCCTAACCTACCACTATTTTAATCTACTCAACTCTACTCTTCTCTGCTCTACTCTATTCTATTTTTTTTTTCTCTGCTTTGCTCTCCTTTACTCCATTATGCTCTGCTCTAATCTGATTTGCTTTGCTCTACTGTACTTTGCCCTACTCTACTCTACTCTACTCTACATTAGCAAAGCTTAGCATAGCCTAACCTAACCTAACCTAGCTCTACTCTACTCTAATCTACTCTACTCTACTCTTGCCAAGTCTAATATAGCCTACTTTAGCTTAGCCTAACCTAGCTTTACTCTACTCTACTCTACTGTATTGTACTCTACTCCACCAAACTCTACTCTACTCTACTCCACTCTACTCTACTCTAACCTTACTTAATCTAGCCTAGCTCAGCCTAACCTTACTCTGCTCTTCTTTGCTCTGTTCTACTAAACTCTACATAACTCTACTCTACTCTACTATTCTCTACTCTACTATTCTCTACACTACTCTACTCTTCTAAACTCTATTCTGCTCTACTCTACTCTACTTTAGCTTAGCCTAGTCTGGCCAAACTTAACTCTACCCTACTCTAGTCTACTCTAGCCTAGCCAAGCCTAACCTTGCCTAGCCTAATCTAGCTCTACTCTACTACACTCTACTCTACCTTACTTTACTATACTTTACTCTACCCTCCTCGACTCTAATGTAGCCTAACTTAGCTCTACTCTATACTACTCTACTCTAATCTACTATATTCGATTCTACATTACTCTAACATAGTCTAGCTTAGCCTTGCCTAACTGAGATCTACTTTGCTCTACTCTTCTATAGCCTAACCTAGCCTTAGCCTAGCCCAATCATGCATATCATAACCTAGCCAAACATAGCTCTTCTCTTCACTACTCTAATCTGATGTAAATCGTGTGAGAACAACGCACAAGAGGGGAGGGGTGAATTGTGCTTTTCACTAAAATTTAGATTTTGAAAATTCTTTCAATTAAAAACGTTTGTAAATAAAATGTGAAATAAAAACGAAAAATGCAATAATAAAACAAGCAAAAAGGGAGACAAAGATTTTTAGGTGGTTCGGCCAAACCCGTGCCTACATCCACCCCCGATCAACCCGATCGGGCTTCCACTAACCACTCCCTTTTGCCGAAGCCGGTAGGGGTAAACCAAGTACAACCGGTGCTCCAACGAGACACCAAAAAATCCGAACAAATCCGGCTACAATAACGCATACAATTTTTACAATAGCAATGCATACAAAAAACCTACACCTTTAATTTCTCAAAACAAATTGGCACAACTAAATGTTACCGAATGATGCAACGAAATGTGGAAGAAAGCTGTTGAAATTTGAGAAGAAGGTTGAGCCCGTAGCTCCCACAAGTATGCCAATTGTTGCTCTCGGTTTTGGCCTTTTCCTTAGTTTTTGAAGCTTTTTGCAAGTGGATTCATCAACCAATAAATTGTAAAGTGTCCTATATATATAGTCCACCAAAAAGCAGTTCCAAACGGCTAAGAAAAAAGAAACCAGAAAATAGCCGTTGCCGGAAGCCCGAAAAGGAAGAAGAAGAGCAGCTGCCGTCCGATCCCACTTCAAGAATGGACGGCTGGATGGACTTCACGGCTTGATCATCTCTAGACCGTCTGATCCGGGCGGACTTGATCTGAACCATTGGATCCCACGCGCTGAACGAACGGCGCTGATTAAACAGCCGTTCGAAATTACTCTCGCCCGTTGGATCTGGGCGCGCTTGATCTGAACCATTGGATCCCACGCGCTGAACGAACGGCGCTGATTAAACAGCCGTTCGAAATTACTCTCGCCCGTTGGATCTGGGCGGGCTTGATCTGCGCCTTTGGATCCTGCCGAAGTTATAAGGTGGGATTTTTAGTCCCACACTGCAGAATGAAACTTCGCACACTGCTTTATAATAGATTCGCGCCTATTAACCTGCGAGCCACTTTGGGGCCGGCTCCCCCCTTCCTTGGCCGGGATTTCATCACCCGGTTCAGGTTGACTTAGCCATGCACTGTTCTTTGACCATTGACCAGCGCTAAAGTTAGACTTAGCCGAGCTCCTCTCGGCAGGCTTGGCTTAGCCAGTCACTGTTCCGTTGACCGTTGACCAGCGCCAGCCGAGCTGCTCTCGGCGGTCTTTGGGCGGGCTTTGCTCGCCCCTTTCGGGTCAACCAAGTTTTTATTTTTCTCTCTTTTTTTTTATTCCTAAAAGGCCTGGACGGGCTGTTTTGACGCCGGGTCGACCCGCCCATGCTACAGTGCTTTTTCCCGAGACTTTTGCAGTTTTAGGGTATTTTTGACGAATTTTTTAGCCACAAATTTGAATATAAGTGAATAAAAATAATTTTATATTCTTATAGTATTATAAGTTAATTAAGTGGCTATGAAAAGAAATTTGTAAAAAACGATTCCATAATAATATTAAAAAAATCAAATACCCATGTCTATACATTTTGTCAAATATACTTGGCCCAAAAATGAAAATTCATCATTAAATAATTTTATAATATTTTTAAATGTTAATACTACTAGTGTGCCTCATAATCTCAAGGTTTTGACATATCAAATTCAAGAGAAATAAAAAGAAATTTAATTATAAAAAATCTTGCGCATGTCTCAAAAATTCCTTGAAGTATGTCATGACCTCAAGGCCCTTAGAGACCATTATTTTAGACATCTAAAATACATGGCTTGATTTAATTAATTATTAACAATTTATTTTAAATAAAACAAGCCTTCAATAATAAATAACTTGGTTTTGTAATTATCACATCAAAGGGTACAACATAATCTACTCTACTCAACTCTACTCTATTATTCTTTCCTCTACCCTATTATACTCTACTCTAGCTTAGCCCTATCTAGCCAAACCTAATCGAGTTCATCTTAATTCCATTCTACTCTACTCTTCTCTTCTCTACACTACTATACTCTACTCTACTCTACTCTAGTCTAGCCTAACCTAGAATAACCTAGCTTAGCATAATCAAGCTCTACTATACTCCTTTGCTTTATTAAACTCTATTATATTATACTCTACTCTACTTTAATCCAACCTAGCCTAGCTTAGCAAAGCATAACCTAGCTCTACTCTACTCTACACCACTCTAGCTTAGCATAGCCTAACCTAACTCTATCCTGCTTTGCTCTGCTCTGCTCTACTCTACTCTCATCTACTCTACTTTATTCTATTATACTCTAGCCTAGCTTAGCCTAACTTGACCTAGCTCTACTCCACTCTAGTCTCTCCTAGCTTAACCTAGCCATGTCTAGCCTCGCCTAGCCTAGCCTAGCCTAGCCTAACCAAACTCTACTCTACTCTACTCTAATCAACTATATTATACTCTACTCAGCTCTACTCTACTTTACTCTAATCTATCCTAATCTACTTTAATCTCCTTTTCTCTAGCATAGATTGGCTAGGTACTGCTCTACTCTACTCTACTATGCTCTACTCCACTTTATTCTTGTCTACACTACTTAAATTAATATTACTTTAGCATAACCTTTGCTCTACTTTACTCTACTATGTTTTGCTCTACTCTACTCTACTTTAATCTACTTAACTCAACTCTGCTCTAACCTAATATAGCCTTTCCTAACCTAATTCTACTCTACTCTTGCCTAGCTTAGCCTAACCTAGCTATAGTCTACTTTGCTCAACTCTACTCTGGTCTACTCTGCTCTTCTTTACTCTGATTTATTCTACTCTACTCTTGCCTAGCCAAGGCTAACCTAACGAAGCTCTACTTTACTCTATTACACTCTGCTCTAATCTACTTTACTAGACCCTACTCTACTATACTCTACTCTAGCCTAGCCTACCTCTACCTCGCCTAGCCTAGCATTGCATAGCTTATCTTAACCCAACCTAACCTAGCTCTAGTCTAGTCTACTCTACTCTATTCTACTATACTCTATCTTACTCTTCTCTACTCTGCTCTACTCTACTCTATGCTTGTACTCTACTCTACTTTAACCTAGCCTAGCCTAACCAAACTTAACTTAGATCTACTATACTCTACTCTACTCTACTATGCTCTACTCTACTCTACTCTACTCTAAGCTAGCCTAACCTAGCATATCCTAGCCTAACCTAGCTCTACCACACTCTGCTTTGCTCTACACTACTCTGTTATACTTTTCCCTACTCTGTTCTACTATCCTCTACTCTACTTTGCTCTTGTCTACTCTATTCTATTCTTCTCTACTCTATTCTACTCTACTCTACTCTACTCTACACTGCTCTGCTCTTCCCTCTTCTTCACTCCACTCCTCTACTCTCCTCTCCTCTCCTCTCCTCTACTCTGCTCTACTCTACTCTACTCCACCATTCTCCACTCTACTCTACTCTGCTCCACCATTCTCAACTCTACTCTAATCTACTCTACTTTATTCTACTATACTCTCCTTTGCTCTACTCTACTCTAGCTTAGCCTAGGCTATCCTGGCCTAGCCTAATCTACCCCAACTTTGCTCTACTATACTATACTCTACTCTAGCCTACCATACCCTAGCCTAGCATACCTTATCCTAACCATCACTAACCAAGCTCTATTCTACTATACTCTACTTTACACTACTCTACTTTATTCTACTCTACTCTACTCTAGTGTATCCTAGCTAAGCCAAGCCTAATCAGGTTGAACTCTACTCTACTCTATTTTACTCTGCTATACTTTACTCTAAATTACTCTACTCTAATCTACTCTAGTTTACTCTAATCTTCTGCTCTACTTTGCTCTGCTCTTCTCATCTCACCTCTACTATACTCTATTCAATTCTACTCTACTCTACTATATTCTACTCTATTATAGTTTAATATACTCTTCTCTACCCTACTCTACTCTTCTCTGCACTACTCAACTCTATTCTGATATGCTCTGTTCTACTCTACCATACTCTATTGTTCTCTACTTTGCTCTGCTCTATTATACTCTACTTTGCTCTTCTCCACTTTGTCATGCTCTACTCTATTCTTCTTTACTCTACCCTACTATACTCTACTCTACTTTAGCCTACCTTAGCCTTGCCTAATCAAGCTATATTCTACTCTATTACTCTAGACTAGCTTGGCCTAACATCACCTAGCCTAGGCTAGCATACCCTAACTTAACTCTACTTAGCTTTGCTCTTCATTGCTCTGCTCCACTCTTCTGCACTGCTCTGCTCAACTCTCCTCTCCTCTCCTCTACTCTAATCCTCTACTCTATTATGCTAGACTCTACTTTACTCTATACTAATCTACTCTACTCTTCTCATCTTCACTCTACTCTACTTTACTTTAATATTGCCTAGCTTAAACAAGCATGACCAAGCCTAACCTAGCTCTACTCTACTCTACTTTACTCTAGATTAGCCTACGCTAGCCTATAGTAGCCTAGCTTAGCTTAGCCTTACCAAGCCTAACCCGGCTCCACTATACTCTACTCAACTCAACTCAACTTTACTTTACTCTACTCTAGTCTACTCGACTCTACTCTATTCTAATATAATCTAACCTAGCCTAACCAAGCTCTACCTTACTCTACTCTACTCCAGCCTAGCCTTGCTTAGCCTAGCCTACCCTAACCTAATCTAGCCTAGCTCTACTATACTCTACTCTACTTTATTATGCTATGCACTATTCTACCCTTCTCAACAATATTCTACTCTGCTCTACTCAACTCTATTTTGCTCTATTATTCTCTACTCGTTACTCTAGCCTAACCTAGCTCTACTCTACTCTATTATAGCCTAGCCTAGCCTAACTTAGCTCTACTATACTCTACTCTGCTCTACTTTGCTCTACTATACTTTACTTTATCTACACTTCACTAGCCTGGCTTAGCCTAGCATAGCCTAGCCTCGTCGAACCTACCGCTACTTTACTCTACTCTACTATACTTTACTCTACTATACTCTGGCCTAGCCTACCCTACCCTACCCTATCCTAGCTTAGCCAAACCTAAGCTCGCTCTACTCCACTCAATTCTACTCAACTCTACTCAACTCTACTCTCCTCTACTCTACTTTACTCTACTCCACTCTACTCTACTTTACTCTATACTACACTATAATCTAGCCTAGCCAAACCTGGCCTTACTTAGCTTTACTCTACTCTACTCTCTTTTCTCTAGCCTAGCCTAGCCTAACCTAGCTCTACTCTACTCTATGCTACTCAACTCTTCCCTACTCTGTTCTGCTCTACTTTTTTACTCTGCTTTACTCTCCTCTACTTTGCTCTTCTCTACTCTAACATGCTCAGCTCTATACTGTTCTACTATACTTTACTCTTCTCTACACTACTATACTCTCCTCTCCTCTACTCAACTCAACTATAATCTACTCTAGCCTAACCTCGTTTAACCTAACTCTACTCTACTCTACTCTACACCAGTCCACTACTCTACTCTAGCCTAACCAAGCTCTACTCTACTTAGCTCTATACTCTACTCTACCCTAATGTCGTCTAGCCTTGCTTAGCCTAACATACCTCTACTCTACTCTACTCTATTATACTCTATTCTACTCTAGCCTAGCCCTGTCTAGCCTTGCCTAATATAGCTATGTTTTGCTCTGTATTGCTCTATTCTATTCTGCTCTACTCCACTCTGCTTAACTTTACTCTATACTACTTTACTCTACTTTGTTATAACCTAGCATAGCATAGCCTAAACAAGCTCTACTCTACTCTACTCTCTCTACTCTTCTCTACATTGTTTTGCTCGACTCTACCTTGTTTTGTACTGCTCTCTTATGTTCTACAATGCTCTACTCTTCTCTGCTCTGCTCTGCTCTACTCTTCTCTACTCTCACCTAGCTTAACCAAGAACTGCTCTACTCTACTCGACTCTACTCTAGCCTAACTTAACATAGCATACCCTAGCATAGCTTTGCCTTGCCTAACCCAGCTCAAATTTACTCCACTCTATTATACTCTATTATATTATAATATACTCTGCTCTATTAACACCTAGTTATCTTAGCCTTGCATAATCAAGGCAAGCCTAGCTTAGGCTAACCTAGCTCTACTCTACTCTACTCTACTTTACTATACTATACAATACTCTACTCTACTCTACTCTACTCTACTCTACTTTACTCTATTCTATTCAAGTGTACTCTACTCTACTGCGCTCTAACCTAGCCTAGCCAAGCCTAGCTTTGCCTATCTTAGCCTACTCTTCTCTGCACTACTCTACTTTGCTTTATCCTTCTCTACTCTACTCTATTCTGCACTTCTCTACTATCCTCTACTTTATTCTACTCTACTCTACTAAGCTCTACTCAGCTCTGGTCTACTCTACTCTAAATCTAGCCTAGCATAGCCTAACTGAGCTCTACTCTACTCAACTTTTCTCTACTCTAGCCTTATGTAGCTTACCCTACCCTTGCCTATGCTTGCCTAACCTAGTTCTAATCTATTCTACTCTACCCAACTCTATTATACAATCTTCTACTTGACTCTATTCTACTCCAGTCTACACTATTCTAATCTAGCCTTGCCTAACTTAGCTCTATTACACTCTTCTCTAGTCTACTCTAGCTTAACCTTACTTAGCCTATCCTACTTCTGTCTTGCTCTGCTCTACACTACTCAATCTTGCTCTACTCTAATAACTCTACTTTACCCTACTTTGCACTACTCTACACTATTATACTCTACACTACTCTATTCTTCTCTAATCTGTTCTACTCTACTCTGCTCTATACTTCTCTACTCTCCTCTACTTTGTTCTACTCTTCTCTATTATGCTCTGCTCAGCTCAGCTCTACTCTACTATACTCAAACCTAGCCTAGCATTGCCTAACCGAGCTCTACTCTACAAAACTCTTCTCAACTCTAGCCTAACCTAACCTTGCCTACCATAACATACCCTAGCCTAACCTAGTTTTACTCTATTGTACTCTACCAACACTATTATACAATATTCTACTCGACTCTATTCTACTTCAGTCTACTCTATTCTAACTTAACCTACCTTAACCTAGCTCTACTCTAGTCTAGTCTTGCCTAGCCTAACTTAGCAATCTTACTTCCTCCTTGCTCTGCTCTGCTCTGCACTGTAGAATCTTGCTCTACTCTTCTTTCTCTACTCTATCATACTCTACTGTACACTACTCTACTCAACACTACTCTATTGTACTATAGCTTAGCCTAGCCTAGCCTAACCTCGCTCTACTCTACCCTACTCTACTCTACTCTTCTTTACCCTATTCTACTTAACCTTCCTCTATCTTATTCTACTCTACCCTAATATAGCCTAGCCTAGCCTATCCTAGCTCTACTCTACTCTACACTAGCCTAACCAGGCCCAACCTTGCTTTTCTTTGCTCTACTCTTCTCTGCTCTGCTATGCTCTACTTTGCTCTACTCTACTCTACTCTACTCTTTTCTATTCTACTCTACTTTGCTCTACTCAGCTCTATTCTATCTATGCTATTCTATTATGCTCTACTCTACTCTTCCTTACTCTAACTTAGTGTTGCCTAGCCTAAGCTAGCCAAGCAAAACCTAAGTCTACTCTACTTTACTCTACTCTACTTTATTTTAATATACTATACTCTACTCTACCCAAACTTAGCTTAGCCTAACCAAGCTTAACATAGCTAAACTCTACTCTACTCTATTCTGTTTTACTCTATCTACTCTACTTTATCCTAACTTAGCCTAGCTTAGCCTAGCCTAGCATAGCCTAGCTCTACTTTGATCTACTCTACTCTGCTCTACTTTACGATACTCTACCATGCTATACATTACTCTACTCGATTTAGCTTTACTATACTCTAGCCTAATCTAGCTTAACCTAGCTCTACTGTACTCGACTTTATTTTACTCTACTCTTCTCTACCTTACTCTACTCTACTCTACTCAACCTTAATCAAGCCTAGTCTAGCCTAGCCTTGCTTATCCTTACCAAGCCTAGCCTAACGTAGCTCTACTCAACTCTACTCTACTTTATTCTACTCTAGCCTAGCATATCCTAGGCTAGCCTAGCCTAATCGGCTCTTCTCTATTTTGCTCTACTCTACTCTACTCTACTTGGCTATGCTCTGCTCTACTCTGCTCTTCCCTTCTCTACACTACTCTATTCTACTATGTTATGCTCTACTCTGCTCTATCCTACTCTACTTTACTCTGCTTTGCTTTGGTCTGCTCTGCTCTACACCACTCTAATCTACTCTACTTCACTCTACTCTACACTATTCTACCCTACCTTAACCAAGCCTAGCCTAGGCTAGCCTAACCTAAGTCTACTATACTCTTCTCAATTCTACTCTACTCTACTCTACTCAACATAGTCTAGCTTAGCCTAGCCTAACAAAGCTCTACTATACTTTACCATACTATAATATAATCTACTTTATTGTACCCTACTCAATTCTAACTTTGCAAGCTTAAGCTTGCTTAACCTAACTCTACACTAATCTACTATACTCTACTCTACTTTGCTTTTCTTTGCTCTACTTTGCTCTACTTAATTCTACTCTATCTACTCTACTCTACTATACTCTACTCTTCTCTACTCTACTATGCTCTACTCTACTCTGCTCTATTCTACTCTGCTCTACTCTACCCTACTCTACTTTAGTCGTGCCTAGCCTAGCCTAACATAACATAGCTTTACTCTACTATACTATATTATTATCTGCTCTACTATACACTACTCTACTTTACTCTAGTGTGGCTAACCTAACTTGGCCAACCCTCGCCTAGCCTACCCTTGCTTAGCCTAGTCTAACCTTAGTTTACTCTACTGTACTATACTCTACTCTACTCTACCTTGCACTACTCTACTCCACTCTCACATAGCCTAGCCTCGCCTTACATAACCTAGCTTCATTCTACTCTACTCTAAAATAGCTTAGCCAAGCCTAGCCTAACCTAGCTCTACTCAACTCTATTCTACAGTTCTTTACTCTACTCTGTAATGCTCTACTCTTCTCTACTCTGCTCTACTCCACTCTTCTTTGCTGTACTCTACTCTACTCTACTTTATTCTAGCCTAGCTTAGCATTGCATATCTGAGCTCTACTCTAATCTAGCCTAGCCAAGCATAACCTGCCCTAGCATAGTCGAGCTTAGCCTAACCTAGCTCTACTATACTCTACTATACTATACTATACTATACTATACTATACTATTCTCTACTATACTCTATTATATTCTACTCTACTCTAGCCTAGCTTAGCCAAGCCTAGCCTAGCATAGCCTAACCTAACCTAGCTTTACTCTACTCTACTATATTATAATATACATTACTCCACTCTAATCTGCTCTACTATATTTTACACTACTCGATTATTCTCTACTTTACTCTAACCTAGCCTAGGTTGGCTTAACCTTGCTCTACTATGCTCTGCTCTTCTTTGCTCTACTATGCTCTACTCGACTCTGTTCTGTTCCTCTCTGCTCTGTTCATCCCTACTGTACCCTACTCTACTATACTCTGCTCTTCTCTGCTCTGCTCTACTATACTCCAGTTCACTCAACCTTAGCTTATCTTAGTAAAGCCTAACCCAACCTCGCTCTATTCTATGCTTCTCTACTCTACAACACTCTACAAAACTCTACTCTACTCAACTCTACCGTACTCTAGCCTTGCCTAGCTTACCCTAGCTTAGGGTACCCTACTTAGCCAAACCTAGCTCTACTCTACACTACCCAACTCTACTCTACAATGCTATACTATACCCTACTCAACTTTGCTCTACTCTTATCTATTCTTACCAATGCTAACTTAGCTCTGTCTAACCTAGCTCTACTCTGCTCTTCTCTAATTTAGCCTTGCCTAACCTAGCCTAACTTAGCCTAACCTAGGTCTACACTGCTTTGCTCTTCTCTACTCTACTCTACTCTACTCTACTCTGCTCTACTCTGCTCTACTCTACTCTACTCTACTCTACTCTACTCCTACTATACTCTACTCTATTGTACTCTACTCTAATCTCGACTACTTTAGCCAAGCATAGCTAGCCTAGCCTTGCTTAACCTAGCTCAACTCCACTCTTTTATACTCTACTCTACTCTACTTTAGCATAGTCTAGCATGGCCTACCCTAGCATAGGATAGCTTAGCCTAACCTAGCTCTTCTCAATTTTACTCTATTATACTCTACTCTAACATAGCTTAGCCTAACTTAGCCAAGCCTAGCTCTACTCTACTCAATTCTACTATTCTCTACTCTAACCAAGCCTAGCCTAGCAAAGCTTAGGCCAGCCTAACCTAGCTATCCTCTACTATGCTCTCTTCTACTCTACTTTGCTCTACTCTACTCTACTCTGTTATGCACAACTCAACTCTACTCTTCTCTTCTATACTCTAGCTTTGTCAAGCCTAACCTAGCTCTACTCTACTCTACTCTAGCCTAAGATATCCTAGCCTAGCTTATCCTTGCTTGGCCTAGCCTAGCCTAGCCAAGCTTAGCCTAACCTAGCTCTACTCTACTCTACTCTACAATGCTTTGCTCTGCTCTGCTGAACTCTACACTACTTTACTCTACTTTACTCTACTTTACTCTACTCTGCTCTACTTTGCTATGCAATGCTATAATCTACTCTTCTCTACTCTACTATGCTCTACTCTACTCTACTTTTCTCTACTCTACTCGACTCTATTTTACTTTACTATACTCTACTTTAGTCTACACAACTCCTTTCTACTTTACTCAACTCTACTCTAACTTAGCCTAGCCTACTTAGGCTAACTAGGCTCTACTCTACTCTACACAACTCTACTGTACTCTACTCTACTCTTCTCTACTCTAGCTAGCCTAACCTAACCTAGCTCTACTCTACTTTACCCTAACCAAGCCTAACCTAGCCTAGCCTAATTGAGCTCTTCTCTACTCTATTCTACTATACTTTGCCTTATTATACTTTAATTTACTCTACTCTATTCTACTCCACTCAAAATTTGCCTAGCATAGCTTGACCTAGCTCTTATATACTCTAGCCTTACCTAATCTTATTCTACTCTGCTCTAATCTGCTCAACTCTAATCTACTCTGCTTGGCTCTACTATTCTCTACTCTAATCTACACTACAATACTCTACTCTACCCTTCTCTACTCTACTCTACTTTACTCTCTACTATACTCTACTTTAGCCTAGCCTTCTCTAGCCTAACCAAACCTAGCATAGCCTAACTTAGCTCTATTGTACTCTGCTTTACTCTACTCGACTCAACTCAACTCTACTATGCCCGACTAAAACCTAACTTAGCCTAGCTTAGCCTAACCTAGCTATACTCTACTCTATTATACTCTTCTCTAATCTACCCAACCTACCCTTTCTCTACTCTATTTTGCTCTACCCTACATTGCTCTACTCTAATCTTCTTGCTTTGCTCTACTCTACTCTACTCTTCTCTACTCTACTATACTCTACACTGCTCTGCTCTACCCTATTCTATTCTACTGTACTCTATCCTTATTTGGCATAGACTAGCCTAGCCAATATTAACCTAGGTCTTCTCTACTCTATTCTATTATACTCCAGCACAACATACTCTAGCCTACCATAGCCTTGCCTAACTAGCTCTACTCTACTTGACACAACCCTACTATACTCTAATCTACTCTACTCTGCTCAACTCTGACTTAGCCTAGCCTTGAATAGTCAAACCTAGCTCTACTCTATTCTACTCTACCTTAATCTAGCCTAGCCTAACCTAGCTCTACTCTACACTACTCTACACTACTCTACTCTGCTTTGCTCTATTCTTCCCTACTTTACCCTACTCTACCATACTCTATTATACTCTAGCCTAGCTTAACCTAACCTAGCTCTACTATACTCTGCTCTACCCTATAATACACTCCTATACTATACTCTAAAAACCTCTACTCTACTCTTCTCTACTCTACTATAGCCTAATCTAATCTAGCCTAGCCTAACCTAGCCTAGCCAAGCTTAACCTAGCTCTACTCAACTCTACTCTACTCTACTCTACTCTGTAATACTATGCTCTACTCTACTCTATTTAACTTTAATCTACTATACTCTCCTCTACTCTACACTATTTTTCTCTAACCTAAAATAGCCTAACCTAACCTAGCTTAGTTTAACCTTGCTCTAATCTGCACTACTTTGCTCTACTCTACTCTAATCTTCTCTACTCTACTCTACTCTACACTATTCTACTCTACTTTGTTTTGCTCTACTTTGCTCTTTTGTGCTCTACTCTGCTATACTCTACTTTGCTTTGTTCTACTCTGCTCGACTCTACTCTACTCTACTCTAGCATAACCTAACATTGTCAAGCTCTACTCTACTCTATGCAACTCTACTCAAATCTACTCTATCCTAGCTTAGCCTACCCTACTCTATACATCTCTACTCTACTCTACTCTACTCTAACATAGATTAGCCTAGCCTAACCTAGCTCTACTATGCTCTACTCTGCTCTACTTTTCTCTACTCTACTCTACCTTGCTTAACTTAGATTTACTCTACTCTACTCTATTATATTCTACTCTATTCTACTCTATTCTACTCTACTCTATTCTACTCCACTCTACTCTAGTCTACTCTACTCTACTCTACTCTAACCTAACCTAGCTTAGCCTATCCTACCTAGCCTAACCAAGCTCTTCTATGCTCTACCTTGCTTTACTCTACTTTACACTATCCTGCTCTACTCTACTCTACTACATTAAGATCTGTTCTACTTTGTCTTGCTCTACTTTCCTCTACTATACTCTACTCCACTCTACTTTAGCCTAGCCTAGCTTAACCTAACCTTGCTTTACTCTACTCTACTCTTCTCTACTCTTTTACCTATCCTAACCTAGTCTGGCCTAGCCTAGCCTAACCTAACCAATCTTTACTTTAGTCTACTTTACTCTACTTAATGATACTCTACTCTACTAGACTCTACATTACTCAACTCTACTCAAACCCAACCTAGCTCTACTTTGCTTTGCTTTACTCTTCTCTATTCTGCTCTACTCTATTCTACTTTGCTCTTCTCTACTCTACTCTATTCTAGCCTAACCTAGCTTAGCCTAATTAAGCTTTATTCTACTATACTCTACCTTAGCCTTATTAAGCCTTGCCTACCTAAGCCTAGCCTAGCCTAACCTAGCTTTACTCTACTCTACACGACTCTATTCTACGATACTATACTCAACTCCACTCTACTTTATTAAACTCTACTCTACTTCAACCTAGTCTATCCGTGCCTAGCCTAACCTAGCTTTACTCTAAACCAAGCCAAGCTTAGCTTAATCTAGCTTTACTTTACTCTACTCTACTCTTCTTTACTCTACTCTACTCTGCTCAGCTCTACTCAGCTCAACTCTGCTCTACTTTGCTCTTCTTTGCTCTACTTTGCTCCACTCTACTCTTCTCAACTCTACTCGACTCTACTCCACTCTGCTCTGCTTTATAATACTCTCCTCTCCTCTCCTCTAGTATACTCTACTCTACTCTACTCTATTCAACTCTACTCTAGTCTACTCGAGCCTACTATAGTTCTACTATACTATACTATACACTACTCTACTCTATCATAGCTGAACCTAGCCTACCCTAGCCTAGCCTAACCTTGTTCTACTCAAGTCTACTCCACTCTACTCTTCTCTAACCTTGCCTCATCTTACATAACCTTACTCTCCTTTGTTATGCTCTACTCTACTCTACTCTACTTTGCATGGCTTTGCTCTTCTCTGCTCTAGTCTACTCAACTCTATTATGTTCTCCTCTCCTCTCCTCTCCTCTCTCATCTTCTCTTCTCTACTCTACTTTACTCTACTCTACTTTATTCTACTCAACTCTACTCTACTCTACTCAACTCTTCTATACTCTATTCTAATCTAACCTTATCTAGCCTAACTTAGCTCTACTCTACTCTAGTCTACACTACTCTACTCTAGCCTAGCCTATCCTACCCTAGCCTAACCTTGCCTAGCTTAACCTAACTTAGCTCTACTCAACTCTACTGTACTCCACTCAACTATGCTCTACTTTACTCTACTCTACTCTAACCTTGCCAAGCATAGCCTAACCAAGCTCCACTTTACTCCTCTCTATTCTAGCCTAGCCTAACCTAGCTCTACTATGCTCTGTGATGCTTTGCTATGCTCTACTCTACTATACTATACTATTCTCTTTTTTGTTCTACTTTGCTCTACTCTACTCCACTCTCCTCTACTTTGTTCTCTAGCTTAGCCTAACCTAGCCTATCCTAACCTAGCTCTACTTGACTTTACTATATTCTACATTAGCTAACCCTACCCTAGCTTAACCTAGCTAGTCTAGCCTTGCTCAACCTAGCCTTACCTGGCCTTAGTATACTCTACTCTACACTGCTCTACTCTACTCTGCTCTACTCTACTCTAACCTAGCCTAGCATAACCTAACTTAGCACTATTCTACTCAACTCGTCTTTGCTCTACTCTACTCTAGCTAGCCTATCCTTGCCTAGCCTAGCTCAACCTAGTCCTACTCTACTTTGCTCTACTATATTCTACTCTATTCTACTCTCGCCTAGCCTAACCTATCATAGCATAACCAAGCCTAGCCTAGGTTATCCCAACCTAGCCTAGCTCTACTCTACTTTATTCTAATCTACTCTACTCTACTCTACTCGAATCTAGCCTAGTCTAACCTAGCTCTACACCACTCAACTCTACTATACTCTCCTCTAGTTTTGCAAATGTTTTTTAATAATTTTATAATCTATGACTAATGTGATGCACATATTGTCATTTAAGTTAATTTTTAAAGATAATTTCGAATGAAAAAGGTATTAATAAATAATAGTTTTGAAATGAATTTTAAACTTGCTATAAAAAATTTCTATCTTTATTAAATTTGTTGTGCATAGTGACTTCATTAAATAGTTATATTTCAAAATGAATAAAATAGTATTTACTTTTTAAAAAAATCTCTTTTTCATTTTTTAAGAATAAAATTAGTATTTATTTTGGTCAAACTATGTTTTATTTTTAATTAAACAAAACATAAAAATGTGCTTATAAAAGTGTATAAACTACTCTACTCTACTCAAGCCTAACCTAACCTAACCTAACTCTACTCAAGCCAAGCCTAGCATAACTTAACTTTTCTCTACTCTACTCTTCTCTGCATTGCAATGCTCTACTCCACTCGACTCAGCTCAGCTCTACTCTACTTCGTTGTGCTCTGCTCTCCTCTGCTGTACTCTAGCCAAGTGTAGCCTAACCTAGCTTTACGTTATTCAACTTTACCCTACTCTACTCTAGGCTACTCTACTCTAGCCTAGCCAAGCCTCGTCTAACCTGCCCTTGCTTAGCCTAGCCTAACCTAGCCCTACTCTACTCTAGTCTACTATGCTCTACTCTAATCAACTATACTCTAACCTAACCTAGCTCTACTCTACTCTACTCTTCTTTGACTAGCCTAGCCTAACCTAACTCTACTCTACTCTACTCCAATCTACTCTAAACTAGCCTAGCCTAACCTAGCTCTACTCTACTCTGCTCTACTCTGCTATGTTATATTCTATTGCTTTGCTCTACCCTACTCTGCTTTGCTCTACTCTACTCTACTCTACTCTACTTAACTCTACTCTAATCTATTATACTATAGCGTAGCCTAGCCTAACCTTGCTCTACTTTATCGAACTCTACTCTAGCCTAGCCTCACCTAGCCCAACCTAACCTAGCCTAAGGTGGCCTAACCTAGCTCTACTATACTCTATTATACTCTACTCTACTATACCCTATTCTATTCTTCTCTACCATACTTTACTCTACTCTACTCCACTCTAACGGAGCCCAACCTAGCCAAGCCCAACTTAACTCTAATCTACACTACTCTGGCTTAGCCAAACCTTGTCTAGCCTAGCCTCACCTAGCTTTGCTCTACTTTACTCTACTCTGCCTCTACTCTATACTACTCTACTCTACTCTTCTATACTATAGTATACTCTACTCTACTCTACTATACTCTATCCTAGCCAATCCTAACCTAGCTCTACTATACTTTACTCTACTCTACTTTACACTACTCCACACTAGCCTAGCCTACTCTAAACTATCCTAACTAACCTAACATAGCCTAACCTAACCTAATCAAGCAAAGCAAGGCCTAGCTTAGCTTAACCTAGCTCCACTTTACTCTACTCTACATTACTCTACTTTACTTTATTCTAGTCTTCTCTACTCTTCATTACTCGGCTCTACTCTACTTTAACCAAGCCTTGCTTAGCCAAGACCAACTTAGCTCTAATCTATACTACTTTTTCCTAGCTTAACCTAGCTTAGCTTAGCCAAACCTTGCTCTACTCTACTCTACTTTGCCCTGCTTTACTTAACTCTTCTCTACTCTGCTCTACTCTACTCAACTCTACTATGCTTGATCCTAGCTTAGCCTAACCTAGCTCTAATCTACTATACTCTCCTCTACTCTACTCTACTGTACTCTACTATAACCTAGCTTAGCCTAACCTTGCTCTACTATACTTTACTCTACTCTACTCTACTCAACTCAACTCTACTCTACTCTAGCCTAGCCTAGTTTTGCCAAAGCTAACTATACTCTACTGTACTCTATTATACTCTACTCTACTATAAACTAGCCTAGCCTAGCCTAGCAAAGCATAGCTTAGCCTAGCTTAGCTTTGCCTAACATCACCTAGCTCAGCTTAGCTCTACTCTGCTATCCTTTGTTTTATTTTGGTCTACTCTGCTCTATTATGCTTTGCTCTACTCTATTATACTCTACTCTTCTCTACTCTACTTTACTCTACTCTACTTTACTCTACTCTACTCCATTATGCTCTATCCTAAGCTAGCTTAGCAAAGCTCTATTCTACTTTACTTTATTATACTCCATTCTACTCTAGCCTAACCTAACTTAGCCATCCCTAGCCTAGCTTAGCCTAACTTAGCTTTACTATAATCTACTCTACACTACTTTACTCTACTCTACTCTATTCTACTCTTCTCTCTCTCTACTCTACTCTACTCTACCCTTCTCTACTCTATTCTATTCTACTCTTCTTTATTCTACATTACTCTACTCTACTATACTTTAACCAAGCCTTGCCTAACGAAGCCCAACTTAGCTCTAATCTACACTACTCTAACCTAGCTTAACCTAGCATAGCCTTACCTAACCTTGCTCTGTTCTACTCTACTCTGTCCTACTCTGCTTTACTCTACTCTCCTCTTCTCTACTCTACTCTACCCTACTCAAATCTCTTATACTCTATCCTTGCCTAGACTAACCTAGTTCTACTTTAATCCCCTTTACTCTACTCTACTCTAGCATAACTCAACCTACCCTAGCCTAGCCTAACCTAGCTCTACTCTATTTTACTCTACTCTACTCTGCTCTATTCTATTCTACTCTATTCTAGATTACTCTGCTCTACTCTAGCCTGGCCTCGCTTAACCTAACTCTAGTCTACTTTACTCTACACTACTCTACTCTACACTACTACAATCTTACCTAGCCTAGCCTAACATAGCTTAACCTCGCTCTACCCTAGTATTCTCTGCTTTGCTCGACTCTACTCTACTCTTCATTTCTCTACTCTTCTCTTCTACTTTGCTTTACTTTACTCTTTTTTGCTTTACTCTGCTCTCCTCTACTCTCCTTTGCTTTACTCTACTCCACTTTAGTAAACTCTACTCTGGTCTGCTTTACTTTACTCTACTCTTCTCAACTATACTCTGGTGTACTCCATTATACTTTACTTTACTCTAACCTTGCCTAGCCTAGCCTAACCCAACCTTGTTCTTCTTTACTCTACTTTACTCTACTTTATTCTAGCCTAGCCTTATCTAGCCAAGCCTAGCTACCCAAACATAGCCTAGCCTAACCTACTCTACTCTCAACTCTACTATAGTCTATCATTGCTTAGCCTTGCGTTTCCTAACCTAGCCTAGCCTAGCTTAGCCTAATCTAGCTCAACTTTACTTTGCTCTACCCTATTATGCTATGCTCTACTCTACTCTACTCTTCTCTGTGCTTCTCTACTCTACTCTACTCTACTCTACTTTACTCCCCTCTATTTTGCTCTACTCTGTACTCTAGCCTACCCTAACCTAGACCCTACTCTACTCTAGCTTAGCCCAGTCTAGCCTACCATTACCTAGCCTGAACTAGCCCAGCTTAGCTTAGCCTAACCTAGCTCTACTCTACTCTAATCTACTTGCTATACTCTACTCTATTCAAACCTATAATTCATAGCATAGCCTCAACCTAGCTCAGCCTAACCTAGCCTAACCTAACTTAGCTCTACTCTACTCTACTCTAAAATGCTCTACTCTACTCTATTCTACTCTGCTCTATAATACTCTGCTCTGTTCTACTTTACTTCGATATACTCTTCTTTACTCTGCTCTACTCTGCTCTACTCTACTCTATTCTACTCTACTTTTCTCTACCCCCTTGACTCTACTCTACTCTAACCATGCATAACTTAGACTAGCCCAACTAAGTCTAGCATAGCCTAACCTTACTCTGCTCTACTCTACTTAATTGTACACAACTATGCTCTTTTTTGCTCTACTCTACTCAACTTTTCTTAACTCTTCATATCTCAACTCAGCTCAGTTCTACTCTACTCTACTATACTTTACTCTACTCTAGCCTAACATAACCTCTCTTTGCCTAACTACTCTAACCTAGCCAGGCCTAGCCTAACCTTGCTATACTCTACACTACTCTATATACTAAGCCTAGCCTAGCCTAATATTGCTCTGCTCTATTATACTCTTCTTTGCTCTCCTTAGATTTACTCTACTCTGATTTTCTATGCTTTATTGTACTCCACTCTACTCTACTCTACTTTTATTTGTTCTGCTTTACTCTAAGCTTCTTTGAACATGTTTTGCTTTGCTCTGCTTTACTCTATGCTTCTTTGCTCCTCTCTACTCTACCCTACTTTAAATTACTCTACTCTTTTCTATTTTGCTCTACTTTACTCTACTCTACTCTATTCTAGCCTAGTTGAGCCTACCCAAGCCTAGCCTAGCCTAACCTAGCTCTGCTCTACTCTGTTCTACTCTACTCTAACTTTCTCTACCTTATTGTCCTCTACTCTACTCTAATCTACTCTAGCTTAGTCTAACCTAACCTAACATAACATAGCTCTACTCTAGTTTACTCTATTATATATTGTTCTACTCTACTCTAGCCTTGCTCAATCTAGCTCTACTCTTCTCGGTTATTCTCAGCTCTATTTTACTCCGTTCTACTCAGCTCTACTCTACTCTACTCTATTCTGCTCTACTAAAATCGAACCTACCCAACCTAACCTAACTCTATTATACTCTACTCTTCTATACTCTACTCTGCTCTACTCTAGCCTTGTTTAGCCTATCTTAACCTAACATTTTTCTACTCTACTCTATTTTGCTCTACTCTCTTCTACTTAACTATACTTTTCTTTGCTTTACTCTACTCTCCTCTACTCTACTCTACTCTACTCTACTTTACTCTACTATACTCTACTCTACTTTATACTAGCCTAACCTAACCTAGCTTATGCAAACCTAGCTCTACTCTGCTCTATTCTACTCTTCTTTTCTTTTCTCTACTCTACTCTGATCTATTATTCTCTACTCTACTCTACTCTGCTTCGTTATGCTCTCCTCACCTCTCCTCTCCTCTGCTCTCCTCTCCTTTACTCTACTCTACTCTACTCTACTCTAAACAACTCTAGTCTACTCTACTCTTGTCTAACCTAACCAAGCCTAGCCTCACTTAATCAAGCTCCACTCTACTCTACCATACGATACTCTACTCTACTCCAACTTAGCCTAACCTACCCTAGTTAGCCTAAGCTAGCCTAACTAAGCTCTACTCAACTCTCCACTCTACTATACTCTGCTCTAATCTACTCTTGCCAAGCCTAGCCTAGCCTAGCCTAGCATAGAATAACTTAGCTCCACTCTTCTCTAGCTTGCACCACTCTACTCTATTACTCTACTCTACACTATAATACTCTGCTTTACTCTTCTACTCTGCTCTACTCTTCTTTACTTTGTTATGCTCTACATTGCACTACTATACTCTACACTGTAAAGCTCTACTTTGCCCTTGTACTCTACTCTACTCTTCTTTGCTTTGCTCTGCACTACTATGCTTTCCTCTCCTCTACTCTACTCTACTCTACTTTACTCTGCATAACATTACTCTAGTCTATTCTACTCTACACTATACTACTCTACTCTGCTCTACTCTAGCTTAGCCATGTCAAACCTGGCTCTACTCTACTCTACTCTACTCTTGTCTACCTTAACATACCCTAGCCTATCCCATCCTAGCCTAGCATAACTTATCCTATCCTAACCTAACTCAAATCTACTATACTATACTCCACTCTACTTTGTTATACTCTACTCTACTCTACTATACTCCAACCTAAATTACCTTAGCCTAACCAAGCTCTGCTCTACTTCTTCATCTTTTACTTCATCTTACTCTTCTTGTTCTTTTTCTTCTTCTTCTTCTTCCACTTCTTCCTCCTTTTCTTCTTCCTCATTTTCTATCTCTTCTTCTTCTTCTTTCAATTTTTCTTCTTCTTCATCTTTTTCTTTTTCTTCTCTTTCAACTTCTCCTACTTCTTCTTCTTGTTCATCTTCCATTCCTTCTTGCTCTTCTTCTCCTTCTTCTTCTACTTCTTGTTCTTCATCTTGCTTTTTTTTTCTTCTTCATCTTCATCATCATCATCATCCTCCTCTTCTTCTTCTTCTTCTTCTTCTTCTCATTCTTCTTCAACTTCTTCCTCTTCATCTACTTCTTTTTCTTCTAACTTTTTCTTATCCTTCTTCTTCTTCTTCTTCTTCTTCTTCATCTTCTTCAACATTCTCTTCTCCTTCTCGTTTTACTTGTTCTTTTTCTTCTTCTTCCTGTTCTTCTTCTTCTTCTTCTTCTCCTTGTTCTTCTCCAACTTCTTCTTCAACATCTTCTTCTTCTTCTTCTTTTTCTTCTTCTTCTTCTTCTTCTTCTTGTTATTCTTTTTTTCTTCTTCTTCTTCTTCTTCTTCTTCTTTTCTTCTTCTTCTCCTTCTCCTTCTTCTTCTTGATCTTCTTCTTCTTCTTATTCTTTTTCTTCTGCTTCTTCTCCTCCTCCTCCTTCTCCCTCATCTTCATCTCCATCTTCTTCCTCTTCCTCCTTTCTTCTTCATTTCTACTTCTTCTTCTTCCTGTTCTTGTTCTTCTTCTTCATCTTCTTCTTTTTCTTCTTTTTTTTCTTATTCTTCATCTTAATATTCTTTGCCTTTTTATTCTTCTTCTTCTTCTTCTTCTTCTTCTTCTTTTTCTTGTGCTTCTTTTTCTTGTTTTACTTCTTCTTCATCTTCTTCTTCTTCTCCTCCTTCCTCTACTTGTTTTTCTTCATCTTCATCTTCTTCTTCTTCTTCTTCTTCCTCTTCTTCAACATCATCTTCTTTTTCTTCTTTTTCTTCTCTTCTTTTTCTTCTTTTTCTTCTGCTTCTTCTTCATCTTCGTATTCTTATCCTTATTCTTCTTCATCTTCTTCTACTTCTTTTTCTGTGGCTTCTGCTTCTTCTAAATCTTCTTCTTCTACTACTACTACTACTACTACTACTACTACTTCTTTTTCCTCTTCTTCTTTTTCTTCTTCCTCTTCTTCTTCTTCTTCCTCCTCCTCTACTTCTTCCTCATCTTCTATTTCTTCTACTTCTTTGAATTTTTTTTCTTCTTCATCTTCTTCTTCTTCTTCTTCTCCATCTTCTTCTTCTACTTCTTCTTCTTGTTCATCCTCCATTCCTTCTTCCTCTTCTTCTCCTTATTCTTTTACTTATTATTCTTCATCTTGGTTTTTTTCTTTTTTCTTCTTCATCTTCATCAATATCATCATCATCATCATCTTCTTCTTCTTCTTCTTCTTCTTCTTCTTCTCCTTCTTCTTCAATTTCTTCCTCTTCATCTACATCTTTTTCTTCTTCTTCTTCTTCTTCTTCTTCTTCTTCTCCTTCTTCTTTTTCTTCTTCTTCTTCATCATCTTCTTCTCCATTCTCTTCTTCTTCTTCTTCTTCTAATTTTACTTGTTCTTTTTCTTCTTCTTCCTCTTCTTCTTCTTTTTCTTCTTCTTCTCCATCGTCTTCTTCGTCATCATCATCATCATCATCATCTTCTTCTTCTTCTTCTACTTCTTCTTTTTATTCTTTTTTCTTGTTCTTCTTCCTCCTCATCTTCTTCTTCTTCTCTTCCTTAAATCTCCTTCTTCTTCTTCCTCTTCTTCTTCTTTTTCTTCTCCTTCTTCTTCTCCTCCTGTTTTTTCCTCATCTTTGTCTCCATCTTCTTCTTCCTCCTTTCTTCTTCATTTTTACATCTTCTTCTTCTTCCAATTCTTGTTCTTCTTCTTCATCTTCCTCATTTTCTTCTTCTTTTTTTTCTTATTCTTCATCTTCATATTCTTTGCCTTCTTATTCTTCTTCTTCTCCTTCTCCTTCTTCTTTTGCTTGTCCTTCTTCTTCTTCTTTTAATTCTTCAACATCTTCTTCTTCCCCTTCTTCCTCTACTTGTTCTTCATCATCATCATCTTCTTCTTCTTCTTCTTCTTCTTCTTCTTCCTCTTCTTCATCTTCTTCTTCTTCTTCTTCTTCTTCTTCTTCCTCTTTTTCATCTTCTTCTTCTCCTTCTTCTATTTCTTCTCTTCTTTTTCTTCTTCTTCCTCCTCTTCTTCTTCATCTTCGTATTCTTCTCTTTATTCTTCTTCTTCTTCTTCTTCTTCTTCTTCTTCTTCTGCTTCTTCTGCTTCTTCGTCTTCTTCTTCTTCAAATTTTACTTTTTCTTTTTCTTTTACTTCCTCTACTTCTTCTTCTTCTTCTTCTTTTCCTTCTTCTTCTACTCCATCTTCTTCTTCATCTTCTTCTTCTTCTTCTTCTTCTTCTTCTTCTTCTTGTTCTTTTTTTCTTGTTCTTGTTCTTCTTCTTCTACTTCTTCGCCTTCTTCTTGATCTCCTTCTTCTTCTCCTTCTTCTTTTTCTTCTCCAACTTCTTCTTCCTCCTTTCTTCTTCATTTCTACTTCTTCTTCCTGTTCTTATTCTTCTTCTTCTTCATCTTCTTCTTTTTCTTCCTTTTTTTCTTATTCTTCATCTTCATTTTCATTGCCTTATTATTATTATTATTATCATTATTATTATTATTATTATTGTTATTATTATTATTATTATTATTATTATTATTATTATTATTGTTGTTATTCTTCTTCTTCTTCTTCTTTTGCTTGTGCTTCTTCTTCTTCTTTTACTTCTTTATTTTCTTCTTCTTCTCCTTCTTCCTCTACTTGTTCATCTTCATCATCATCTTCTTCTTCTTCTTCTTCTTCTTCTTCTTCTTATTTTTCTTTTCTTCTTTTTCTTCTTCTTGATCTTCGTATTGTTCTTCTTCTTCTTCTTCTTGTACATCTTCTTCTTATTCTTCTTCTTCTTCTTTTACTACTACTACTTCTTTTTCCTCTTCTTCTTCTTCGTCATTTTCTTCTTCCTCCTCTTCTTCTTCTTCTTCCTCCTCTACTTCTTCCTCATCTTCTATCTCATCTTTTTCTTCTTCTCTTTATTCTTCTTCTTCATCTTCTTCTCCAACTTTTTCTTCTACTTCTTCTTCTTGTTTATCTTCCATTTCTTCTTCAACTTCTACTCTTTGTTCTTCTACTTCTTTTTCATCATCTTTGTTTTTTTCCTTTTTCTTCTTCATCATCATCATCTTCTTCTTCTTCTCCTTCTTTTTCTTCTCCTTCTTCCTCTTCATTTACTTCTTTTTCTTCTTCTTCTTCTTCTTCTCCTTCTTCTTCTTCTTCCTCTTCTTTTCTTCATTATCTTATTATTATTATTATTATTATTATTATTATTATTATTATTATTATTATTATTATTATTATTATTATTTTACTTCGTTTTGTTTTTCTTCCTCTTCATCTTCTTCTTCATCTTTGTCTTCTTCTTCTTCTTCTTCTTCTTCTCCTTCTTCTTCTTCTTCTTCTTCTTCTTCTTCTTTTCTTCTTCTTCTTCTACTTCTTCTCTTTCTTCTTCTTCTTCTTCTTCTTCTTCTTCTTCTTCTAATTCTTCTTCTTGTTCTTGTTCCTCTCCTTTTTGCTCTTCTTCTTATAATTCTTCTTTTTCTTATCTTCTTCTACTACTTTTTCTTGTTCTTCTCTATTCTCTTCTTCTTCTTCCTGTTATTCTTTTTCTTCTTCCACTTCTTCTACTTCTTCTTCATTTTCTTCTACTACATCTTCTTCTTCTTCTTTTTCTTCTTTTTCTTCTTCTATCACTTCTTCTTCTTCTTCTATGTTATCGTTTTCTACTTCTTCTTCTTCTTCATCATCTTCTACTTCTACTTCTTCCTCTTCTTCTTTTACTTCTTTTTTTTCTTCTTCTTCCTCATCTTCTTCTTCTTCTTCTTCTTCTTCTCTTCTTCTTCTTCTCCTTCTTCTTCTCCTTCTTCTTCTTCTTCCTCCTCTTCTTTTCTTCTTCTTCTCCCTGTTCTTCTTCGTGATCTACTTCCTCTTCTTCTTCTTGTACTTCTTTTTCTTCTTCTTCCTCTTCTTCTTCTTTATCGACTTATTATTATTATCACTATTATTATTATTATTATTTTTATTACTACTGTTTATATTATTGTACTTGTTCTGCTTCTTCAAATTCTTCCTCTTCTTCTTATTCCTCTCCTTTTTCCTATTCTTCTTCTTCATCTTCTTCTACTTTTTTTTCTTATTCTTCACATTTTTCTTCTTCTTCTTCTTCTACTTCTACCACTTCTTCTTCTACTTTTTCTTCTTCTTCTTCATCTTCTTCTTCTTCTACGTCTTCTTCTTCTTCTTCTTTTTCTTCTTCTTCTTCCTCTTCTTCTCCCTCTTCTTCTATATCATCTTTTTCTTCGTCTTCTTCTTCTTCATCTTCGTCTTCTTCTTCTTCTTCTTCTTCTTCTTCTTCTTCTTCTTCTCCTTCTCCTTCTCCTTCTTCTTCTCCTTGCTCTTCTCCTTCTCCTTCTTCTCCTCCTCCTTCTTCTTCTCCTGCTTCTTCTTCTTCTTCTTCTTCTTCTCCTTCTTCTTCTTCTTCTTATTCTTCTTCTTCTTCTTGTTCTTCTTCTACTTCTTCTCCTTCTTCTACTTCTTCTTCATTTTCTTTTGTTCCTTTTTCTTTTACTTCTTCCTCTTCTTCTTTTCCTTCTCCTTGTTCTTCTAAAACTTTTCTTCTTCTTCACCATTTTCTTCTTCTTCTTCTCCTTCATCTTCTTCTTCTTCTACTTCTTCTGCTTCTTCTTCTTCTTCTTCTTCTTCTACTTCTTCTTCTGCTTTTTTCTTTTTCTTCTTCTTCTTCTTCCTCTCCTTGTCCTTCTCCTTCTTCTTCTTCTTCTTCTTCTACTTGTTCATCTTTTTCTTCTTCTTATTCTTCTCCCTCTACTTTTTCTTCTTCTTCTCCTTCTCCTTCTTCTGCTTCTTCTTCTTCTTCATCATCTTCTTCTTCTTCCTCTCATTCTTCTTCTTCTTCAACTTCTTCTTCTCCTTCTTTTTCTTCTTCTTCTTCTTCATATTCTTCTTCTTCTTTTTCTACTCCTTCTTCTTCATCTTCTTCTTTATATTCTTCTAGTTCTTCCTCATCTTCTTCTTCCTCTCCTTCTTTTATTTGTTTTTCTTCTTCTACTTCATCATCTTGTTCTTCTCATTTTTCTTCTTCTTCTTCTTCTTTTACATCTTCTTCTTCTTCTTCTCCTACTTCTTCTCCTGCTTCTTCTTCTTCATTCTCTTTTTCTTCTTCTTCTTCTTCTTCTTCTTCTTCTTCTTCTTCTTCTTCTTCTTCTTCTTTTACTTCTTCTTCTAATTCTAATTCTTCCTACCCTTCTTCTTTGTCCTCTTCTATTTGTTGTTGTTCTTCTTCTACTACAGTTTTTCTTCTTCTTCATGTTCTCCTTGTACTTCTTTATGTTCTTCTTCTCTTCTCCTTCTTGTTCTTTTTCTTCTTATTATTATTATTTTTGTTATTATTTTTTGTTATTATCTTTATTATTACATGTTTTTTTCTTCATCATCATCTTCTTCTTTGTCCTCTTCTTCTTCTACTTCCTCTTCTTCTTCACCTTCTTCTTCTTCTACTTCTTCTTCTTCAACTTCTTCTACTTCTTCTTATTCTTCTTCTTTCTCATCATCTTCATCTACTTCTTCATCTTCTTCTTCTTCTCCTTCCTCTTCTTCTTCTTCTTCTTCTTCTTCTTCTTCTCCTTCTGGTTCTTGTTCTTGTTCTTCTTCTTATTATTCTTCTTCTTCTCCTCCTTCTTCTTCCTCTTATTCTTCTCTTGCTCCTTCTTCTTCTTCTTATATTTATACATCTTCCTCTCCTTTTACTTTTTCTTCTTCTTCCTCCTCTTCTTCTTCATTTTCTCCTTCTTCCCATTGTTCTTCTCATTTTTCTTCATCATCTTCTTCTTCTTCTTCTTCTTCTTCCTCTTCATCTTTTTCCCCTTCTTCTTCTCCTTCTGCTTCTTCTTCTTGTTCTTCTTCTTCTTCTAATTCTTCATAATCTTCTTTATCTCAAACTTCTGCTTCTTCTTCATGTTCTTGTTCTTGCTCTTGTTTTTGTTCTTCTTCTACTTCTACTTCTTCTTCTTCTATGTCTTCTTCTTTTATTTCTTCTTCTACTTCTTCTTCTTCATCTTCTTATTCTTCTACTTCTTATTCTTTTTCTTCACCTTCTTCTTCTTCTTCTTCCTCTTCTTCTTCCTCTTCATCTTTTTCTTCTTCTTCTTCTTCTTGTTATTCTTCTTGTTCTTCTTTTTCTACTACTTCTAGTTATTTTTATTCTTTTTCTTCTTCTACTACTTCTTCTTCTTCTTCTTCTTCTTCTCCTTCTTCTTCTTTTACTTCTTCTTCTTCTTCTTTTTCTTTTCCTTCTTCCACTTCTTCCTCCTCTTCTTCTTCCTCTCCTACTTTTACTTCTTCTTCTACTACTATTTCATCTTTTTCATAATTTTCTTCTTCTTCTTCTTCTTCCTCTTCTTTTTAATCTTCTTCTTTTGTATCTTCTTCTTCTTCTTCTTCCTCTTCTTCTTCTTACACATCTTCTTCTTCCTCTCCAAATTCTTCTGAATTTTGAATAGTACTCAAGATCCTCTGTTTTTGCTTATCTAATAAATCATTTAATGAAAGTAGATTGAAATGATTCGAACTGTTTCAAAGACCCAACATGCCTTTTTTGCATTGGGCTCTTTCATCAACTGATGTAAAGATCAGTTGGTCCACCATATTTTTTCTTTATCTTTAATATCTTTATTCTTTATCTTTAAGAATCTGGGGCAGAGGCCTTTGGTTGGTCGGCCTCCCTTCCAGTCAAGAATTGGGGCCTCACAACCACTAGATAATATTTTTCCCATATAAGGAGCAAGATATTGTAATGCAGCAGGCGAATCTGCTGTTTCGGCTACCACAATAGTGTATTCCATTGCCCCTCTCAATGCTCTAACGCTCGCACCGGATATGGACCGAACTGTCTCACGACGTTCTGAACCCAGCTCACGTATCGCTTTGGAAAATGGAAGTATAGCACACTCGGTTCAGCTATTTTTCTTTTTTTTTCATTAGAATAAAAAAAAGGGTCTCTTTTCTTTATCCTTTAAAATCAGCAATTCAAAGAGAGATCGATTCTTTGGGATCCTTCTGTTCTTCAAAGGGAAGACAAGTAAGCCTCTCCAGACCATACAAATGCACGACGAGCCCACGCAAAAGGTTTGGTTAAGATTCTTTTTTTTATCAAGAAGAAAAAAAAAATAACATTTGTACTCCTAACTCAAGTTGGATAATTTTGAAAGAGTTCGAAAGTATTCATCTTCCTATTCTTTATTCTTAAGAGAAAGTTTTATACAGAAAACAGAAAGACACTTTTTCTCATCTACTAGAGATTTTTTCTTTCGACCATTTTTCGATTGTTCATACGATATATAACAACCACTACTCCAAGCAGTGCTACACCTTTGATAAGCAGTGTTACACCTTTGATAAGCAGTCCAATTTTTTGGAATGCTCCAAATTCAACTTGAAGAATGAATTCAGAGTTCTTAATTCGAAATTCTCAGAATTCATAGTAAAAAGAGTTCCTGATCAGTAAAATTCACAGAAAATAAAGATCAAATTTTTTTTTAATTTCATTTGTTTTATGGTAAAAAATTCATCTATTTTGCAAATCTATTTATCCTGTCGGGGATTCAAAGCTCATTCCACTCGTTTTTCTTTCTAAAAAATTCCAAAATGAAAAATAAATGTATTTATAATTTTATTTTATTTTATTTTTATATTATTTTTATTTTTATATTATAATATTATATCATATATTATATTATAATTATATTTTGATTTTTATATTGTTTTTATATTATATTTATTGATTTTTATATTGATACAAGTTTCGATGTATTGAAATCATATGGAATTTGTTGACCCCCATTTATTCCTAATGTTGATTCAGAAATATATCAATCAGGGAGGATATTCTTTGTTTCCCATCACTTGGACATGTAGAAAAGAAAAATTGTGACATTTCCCTCTTCTTCTTCTTCTCCTTCTTCTTCTTCTACTTCTACTTGTTTACCTTCTTGTTGTTCTTTTACTTTTCCTTCCTCCACTTCTTCGTCTTGTTCTTCATCATCTTCTTCTTGTTCTTCTTCTTCATTCTCTTCTTCTTCTTCTTCTTCAACTCTTCTTCTTTTTCTTCTTCTTCTTCTAATTCTTCTTCTTGTTCTTCTTCTCTCTTTTTTGCTCTTCGTCTTCTTCTTCTTCTTTTCCTTCATCTTGTTCTACTTCTTTTTCTTGTCCTTCTCTTTTCTCTTCTTTTTTTTTGTTCTTCTTCTTTTTTCTTCTTCCACTTCTTCTCGTTCTTCTTCTTTTTCTTCTGCTACTTCTTATTATTATTATTATTATTATTATTCTTTTTAGACTTCTTTTTCTTCAACTACGTCTTCTTCTTCTTCTTCCTCTTCTACTTCTTCCTCTTCTTCTTTTACTTCTTCTTCTTCTTCTTCTTCTTCATCTTCCTCAGCTTGTTCTCCTCCTTTTTATTTTTCACCTTCTTTGACTTCTTGCTCATTTTCTTCTTCTTCTTCCACTTCTTCCTCTCCTTGTTCTTCTTCTTCTCCTTCCTATCCTTCTTCATGATCAAGTTCCTCTTCTTCTTCTTTTACTTCTCCCTTTTCTTCTTCTTTATCTACTGATTATTATTATATCTAATGTTACTATTATTATTATTATTAGTATTATTGTTCTTCTTCTGCTTCTTCTCCTTCTTCTTCTACTTATTATTATTATTCTTCTTCTCCTTCTTCTTGTTCTTCTTCTTTTCCATCAACTTCTTCTTCTTCTTCTTCTTCTTCTTATTCTTATACCTCTTCTTCCTTTCCTCCTTCTTCTTCATCTTCCTACCCTTCTTCTTCTCCATCTTCTTCTTCTTCTACTACTTGTTCTTTTTCCTATTGTTGTTCTCCTTTTTCTTCTTTCTCTTCTTCTTCTTCTTCTTCTTCTTCCTCTCACTCTTCTTCTTTTTTTCTTCTCCTTCTTCTACTACTTATTCTTCTTCTTTTTCTTCTACTTCTTCTTCTTCTACTTCTTCTCTCTCTTATTATTATTCCTCTCCTTTTTCTCTTTCTTCTTCATCTTCTTCTTCCTCTGCTTCTTCCATTTCGTGTTCCTATCCTTTTTGCTCTTCTTCTTCTTCATCATCATCTTTTTATTTTTCTTCATCTTCTTATACTTCTTCGTTTTCTTGTTCTTCACCTTTTTCTTCCTTTTCTTCTTCTTCTTCTTCTTATTCTGCTACTTTTTGTTCTTCTTCTTTTTCTTCTTCTTCTTCCTCTTCTTTTTCTTCTACTTCTTCTTCTTCTTATACTTCTTCTTCCTCTTCTTCTTCATGTTCTTCTTCTTCTTCTTTTCTTCTTCTTTTCTTCTTCTTCTTCCTTTTCTTCTTCCTCTTATTCTACGTCTTCTTCTTGTTGTTGTTCTTCTTCTTCTTCTTCTTTTCTTCTTCTTTTCTTCTTCTTCTTCCTTTTCTTCTTCCTCTTATTCTACGTCTTCTTCTTGTTGTTGTTGTTCTTCTTCTTCTTCTTTTCCTTCTTCTTTTTCGTCTACTTCTTTTCCTTCTTCTTCTCCTGCTCTTTCTTCACCTCCTTCTTCTTCTTCTTCTCTTTCTCCTTTTTCTTCTTCTTTTCTTCTTCTTTTTCTTCTTCTTCTTCTTCTTCTTCTTCTTCTTCTTCTTCTTCTCCTTCTTCTACTTCTCATCCTCCTTCTTCTTCTCATCTTTTTTTCTTATTCTTATTCTTATTCTTCTTCTTCTTCCTCTTCTTCTTCTTCATCTTCATACTCTTCCCCTCCTACTTCTTTTTAAACTTGTCCTTCTTCTTCTTCTTCTTCCACTTCTTCTTCTTCTTCTTCTTCTTCTTTTCCTTCTTCTTTTTCTTCTACTTCTTCTTTTCCTTCTTCTTCTCCTACTCCTTCACCTACTTCTTCTTCTCTTTCTCCTTTTTCTTCTTCCTTTTTTTCTTCTTCTTCTCCTTCTTCTACTTCTCATCCTCCTTCTTCTTCTCTTCTTCTTTTTCTTATTCTTCTTCTTATTATTCTCCTTCTTCCTCTTCTTCTTCTTCATCTTCATACTCTTCCTCTCCTTCTTCTTCTTCTTCTTCTTTTTAAACTTGTCCTTCTTCTTCTTCTTCTTCCACTTCTTCTTCTTCTTCTTGTTCTTCTTCTTGTTCTTCTTCTTCTTCTTCTACTTCATCTTCGTCATCTTCCTCTTCTTCTTTTTTTTCTTCTTCCTCTTCTTCTTCTTATTTCTCTTCCTCTTCTTGTTTTTCTTATACTTCTTCTTCCCTTCTTCATCTTCTTCTCCTTCTTTTGGTAGTTCTTCTTTTTCTTCTTCTTGTTCCTCTTCTACTTCTTCTACATCTTCTTCTTCTTCTTCTTCTTCTTCTTCTTCTTCTTCTATTACTTCTTCTTCTTGATATTCTTCTTCTTTTTCTTCTCCTTCTTCTCCATTTTCTTCTTCTTCTTCTACTTCATTTTCTTCTTCTTCTATTTCTTTTTCTACTTCCTCTTCTTATCCCTCTTCTTCTACTTCTTCTCCTCTTCGTCTTCTTCTTGTTTGTCTTTGTCTTCTTCTTCTTCTTCTTCTTCTTCTTCTTCTCTTTCCACTTCTTCTTCTCCTTCTTTTTCTCCTTCTCCTTCTTCTCCTCCTCCTTCTTCTCCTTCTTCTTCTTCTTTTCTTCTTCTTCTTTTTCTTCTACCTATTCTTTTCCTTCTTCTTCTTCTTCTCTACCTCCTTCTTCTTCTTCTTCACCCTCTTCTCCTTCTTCTTCTTCTCCTTCTTCCTCTTCTTCTCCTTCTTCTTCTACTTCTTCTTCTTCTTCTTCTTCTCCTTCTCCTTCTTCTCCTTCTCCTACTTCTTCTTCTTCTTCTATTTCCTCTTTTCCTTCTTTTAGAAGAAGAAGAATATGAAGAACATGAAGAAGAAGAAGAAAAGGAAGAAAAAGAAGAAAAAGAAGAGAAAGGAAAAGAAGAAAAAGAAGTAGAATAGAAAGAAGAAGAAGAAAAGGAAGAAGAAGAGGAAGAAGAAGATGAATAGGAAGAAAAAGCATGAGAGAAGAAGAAGAAGATGATGATGATTAAGAAGAAAAAGACAACGAAGAAGAAGAAGTGGGAGAAGAAGAGGAAGAAGAAGATGAAAAGAAGAAGAAGAAGATGAAGAAGAAGAATAATAAAAGAAGAAAAAGAGGAAGGAGAAGAAAAATAGAAAGAAGATGGACAAGAAGATGAAGAAGGAGGAGAAGAAGAAAGAGAAGAAGAAGAAGAAGAATGAGAAAGAGATGAAGAAGAAGAAGAAGAAGAAGAAGAAAAATGAGGAGGAGAAGAAGAAGAACAAAAAGAAGAATAAGAAAAAAGATAAGAGGTAGAAGATGAAGGAGAAGGAGAAGAAGAAGAAGGGCAAGAAGAAGAAGAATGTGAACGAGAAGAAGAAGAAGAAGAAGAAGATGAAAAAGAAGAAGAAAAGTAGAGGAAGGAGAAGAAGAAGAAGAAGAAGAAGAAGAAGAAGAAGAAAGAGAAGAAAGAGGAGGAAGAGAATAAGGAAAAGAAGAAGCAGATGAAGAATAAGGAGTAGAAGTAGGAGGAGGAGGAGGAGAAGAAGAAGAAAAAGAACAAGATCAAGAAGAAGAAGAAGAAGAAGTAGAAAAAGAAGAAGAAGAATAAGAAGAAGAAGAAGATAGAGTAGAAGAAGAACAAGATGATGAAGAAGAAAAAAAAGAAGAACAAGAAGAATAAGAAGAAGAAAAAGAAGAATAGATGGAGAAGAAGAATAAGAAGATGCTGAAGAAGAAGAAGAAAAAGAAGAGGAATGAGAAGAAGTTAAATATGATTGAGAAGTAGAAGAAAATGAGAAGTAGAAGAAGAAGTCGAAGAAGAAGATAGAGGAAGAGATGGAAGAGGAAAAAGATGAAGAAGAAGAAAATGTGGAAGAATAAGAAAAAATAGAAGAGGAAGAAGAAGAAGAAGAATATGAAGAAGAAGAACAAGGAGAAAAAAGATTAGGAAGAGGAGAAGAAGAAGGAGGGGGCGTAGAAGGCAAGGAAGAAGAAAAAGAAGAAGATGAAGAAAAAGAAGAAGAAGAAGATGAAGAGGACAAAGAAGAAAAAGAAGAAGTGTTAGAAGAAGAAGAAGGGGAAGAAGAAGAAGAAGAAGGTGAAGGAAATGTGGAAGATGAGAAAGTGGAAGAAGCATAAGTAGAAGATGAGGAAGAATAAGAATAAGAATAAGATGAGGAAGAAGAAAAAGAAGGAGAAGAAGAAGAAGAAGATGAGGAGGAAGATGAAAATGAAGTAGTTGTAGTAATAGAAGTAGTAGTAGTAGTTGAAGAAGAAGAAGCAGAAGAAGAGGAAGAGGAAGAAAGGTAAGTAGAAGATGAAGAAGAACAAGAAGAAAAAAATAATTAGAAGGAGAAAAAGAAGAGGGCAAACAAGAAGAAGAAGAATAAGAAGAGGAAGAAGTTGGAGAAGAAAAAGAAGAAGCAGAAGTAGAAGTAGAAGAAGAGGAAGAAGAAGATGTCGATGATGATAATGATGACAATGTTGAAGAAGAAGAAGACGAAGAAGATGAAGAAGGAGAAGAAGAAAAAGAGGAAGAAGAAGAAGAAGAGAAAGAAAAAGTGGAAGAAGAAAAAGAAGAAGAAGAAGAGGAAGAAGATGAAGAAGAAGAAAAAAAGATGGGGAAGTAGAAGAAGTAGAACAAGTGGAAGCAAAAGAAGAAGTACCAGAAGAAAAAGAAGAAGAAGAAGAAGAAAAAGAAGAAGAAAAACCTAAAGAAGAAAAGTTAGGTGAAGGAGAAGTTGAAGAAGAAGAAGACAAAGAAAAAGAAGAAGAAGAATGTGAGGAAGGAGAAGAAGAAGGAGAAGGAGAAGGAGAAGAAGAAGAAGAAGAAGAAGATAATGAAGAAGAGGAACAATAAAAAGAAGAAGAAGAATAACAATAAGAATGAGGAGAAGAAGAAGAGGAGGTGGAAGAAGAAGTAGAGGACAAGGAAGAAGAAATAAGAAAAAAAGAAGTAGAAGAAGAAGAAGAAGAAGAAGAAGAAGAAGAGGAAATAGAGGAAGAAGAAGAAGAAGAAGAAGAGGAAGGGTAATAATAATAATAAAAATAATAAGACGGATAAGAAGAAGAGTAGAAGAAAAAGAAGATAAAAAAAAGAACAAGATAAAAGAAGAAGAAGAAGAAGAAAAAGAAGAATAAGAAGAAGAAGAGAAAGAATTACAGCAATAGGAAGAATAAGAAGAAGAAGAAGAATAAGAAGAAGAAGAAGAACATGAAGAATAAATGAGGCGAAGGAGGTGGAGGAGAGGAAGAGGTAGCAGAAGAAGAAGAAAAAGAGTAAAAACAAGAAGAAGAAAAATGAGGAGGGGAAGTAGAAGAAGAAGAAGAAGAATAAGAAGAAGCAAAAGAAGAACAAAAAAAAATGAGGAGAACAAAAAGAGGAAGATGTAGAAGAAAAAGATGAAGAAGAAGAAGGAGAAGAAGATGTTTATGAAGATGATGAAGAAGAAGGTGAAGAAGAAGTAGAAGAAGATGAAGAAAAAGAAGAAGACAAAGAAGAACATGAAGAAGAAGAAGAAAAAGAAGAAAAAGGAAAAAAAGTAGAATAAGAAGAAGAAAAAAAAGAAGAAGAAGAAATGGAAGAAGAAGAAGAAGAAGAATAGGTGGAAGAAGGAGGAGGAGAAGCAGAAGTAGATGATTGAGAAGAAAAAGATAACAAAGAAAAAGAAGAAGAGAAAGAAGAGGATGAAAAGAATAAGAAGAAGATGAAGAAGAAGAAGAATAAAAAGAAGAATAAGAGGTAAGAGAAGAAGAACAGGAAGAAGTTAGACAAGAAGAACAAGGAGAAGAAGACGAAGGAGGAGGATGAGAAGAAGATGAATGAGAAAGAGAAGAAGAATAAGCAGAAGAATAAGCAGAAGAAGAAGAAGAAGAAAAAGAAAAATAAGGAGGAGAAGAAGAAGAATAAGAAAAAAGAGAAGAGGAAGAGCAAGAACAAGAAGAATGAGTAGTGGTAGTAGTAGAAGAAGAAGAAGAAGAAGAAAGAGAAGAAGGGGGAGGAGAAGAAGAAGAAGAAGCAGAAGGAGGAGGAGGAGGAGGAGGAGGAGGAGAGGAAGAAGAAGAAAAAGAAAAAGAAGAAGAGGAAGAAGAAGAAGAAGAAGAAGAAGGATAAAAAGAAGAAGAAGAAGAAGAAGAATAAAAGAAGTAGAAGAAGACAATGAAGAAGAAGAATATGAAGAAGAAAAAGAAGAAGAAAAAGATGGAAAAGAATTGTAAGAAGATGATGAAGAAGAAGAGAAAAAACAAGACGAACGAGAAGAACTTGAAGATGATTGAGGCGAAGAAGAAGAAAATGAGAATAAGAAGGAGGAGGAGGAGGACAAGGATGAGGAGGAAGAGGAAGAGGAGGCAGACAAGAAGAAGAAGAAGAAGAAGGAGTAGAAGGAGGAGGAAGAGGAAAAGGAGACTGACAAGAAGAAGAAGAAGAAGAATGAGAAGGAGAAGGAGAAGAAGAAGAAGAAGGGGAAGAAGAAGAAGAAAAAGGAGATGATAAAAGAATAGTAGAAGAAGAAGATGAAGATGAAGAAGAAGAAGAGTAAAAGAAGAAGAGGAGGAAGAAGAAGAGGTAGAAGAAGAAGATGATGATGAAGAAAATGTAGAAGAATAAGAAAAATAGAAGAGGAAGAAGAAGGAGAAGAATAAGAAGAAGAAGAACAAGAAGAAACAATATAAGAAGAGGGAGAAGAAGAAGTAGAAGAAGAAGAAGAAGACAAAGAAGAAGAAGAAGAAGAAGAAGAAGAAGAAGAAGAAGAAGAAGAAGAAAGTGAAGAAAAAGAATTAAAAGAAAAAGAAGAGGAAGAAGAAGAAGAAGGGGAAGGAGTTGAAGAAGAAGTGGAAGTGGAAGAAGTAGAAGTAGAAGATGATGAAGAACAAGAATAATAAAAATTAATAATTATTATTATTATTATTATTGTTATTATTATTATAAGTAAGGGATGAAGAAAAAGAAGAAGAAGAAGACGAATAAAAAAGGGAAAAAAGAATAAGATGTGGAAGAAGGGGAAGGAGAAGTAGAAGAAGAGGAAGAAGAAGGAGAAGAAAAGGGAGAAGAAGAAGAAAAGGAAGAAAAAAATGGAAAAGAAGAAGCAGAAGAAGAAGAAGAAAAAGAAGAAAAAAAGAAGAACAAGGAGTAAAAGTAGTAGTACTAGTTGTACATGTCGAAGAAGAAGAAGAAGAAGGAACAGGAGGATGAGAAGAAGTATAAGAAGAAGAAGATGACGATGAAGAAGAAGAAGAAGAAGAATAAGAAGATAAAGAAGAAAAGGAAGAACAATAAGAAGATGAAGAAGAAGAAGAGGAAGAAGAAGAGGAAGAAGGAGAAGAACTAGAAGAAGAAGAAGAAGGAGATAATGGCAAAGAAGAAGTGTGGAAGAAGAAGAAGAAGAAGAAAAGTTGTAAGAAGAAGAAGAAGAAGAAGAAGGAGAAGAAGAAGAAGATAATTAAGAGGAAGATGTAGATGAAGAAGAAGAAGAGGAAGAAGAAGAGGATGAAGAAGAAGTAGAAGAAAAAGAAGGAGATGACGAAGAAGAAATAGAAGAAGGAGAATAAGTAGATGATGGAGAAAAAGAAGAAGAAGAAGAAGAAGAAGAAGAAGAAGAAGAAGAACATAAAGAAGTGGAAGAAGAACAAGAAGAAGGAGGAGATGAAGAAGAGGAGGAAGAAGATTTGGAAGTGGAGAAAGAAGAAGAAGAAAAAGATGGCATGGAATAAGAAATAGAAGAGGGAGAAGAAGAATTATTATAAGAAGAAGAAGAAGAAGAAGAAGTGGAATGAGAGGAAGAAGAAGAAATAGAATAGAAGAAAAAGAAGATAAGAAAGAAGATAAAGAAGAAGAAGAAGAAGAAAAAGTAGAAGAAGAAGAAGAAGAAGAAGAAGAAAAAGAATAAGAAGAATAAGAAGAAGAAGAAGAAGAAGAAGAAGAAGAAGAAGAAGAAGAGGAAGAAGGGGAAGAAGAAGAAGAAGAAGAAAAGAAGAAGAAGAAGTGGAACAAGAGAACCAAGAAGATGAAGAAGAAGAAGAAGAAGATGAAGAAGAAGAAGAAGAAGATGAAGACGACGAATACGAAGAAGAAGAAGAAGAAGATGATGAAGAAGAAGAAAAACGTGGAGGAGGAGATGTAGAAGAAGAAGAAGGAGAAGAAGAACAAGAAAAATAAGAAGAACAAACTGAAGAAGAAGAAGTAGAAGAAGAAGAAGAAGAAGAAGAAGAAGAAGACCAAGAAGAAGAAGGAGAAGAAGATGATGATGAAGATGATGAAGAAGAAGGTGAAGATGAAGAAAAAGAAGTTGAAGAAGAAGAAGAAGAAGAAGACAAAGAGGAACATGAAGAAGAAGAAGAAAAAAAGGAAAAGAAAAAGTAGAAGAAAAATTGAAAGAAGAAGAAGAAGAAGAAGAGGAAGAAGAGGAAGTAGAAGAAGAGGAATAAGAAGAAGAAGAAGGATACGAAGAGGAAGATGACTGGGAAGAAAGGGATAACATAGAAGTAGAAGAAGAAAAAGAGGGTGATGAAGAGGAAGAAGAAGATGAGAAAAAGAAGAAGAAAATGAAGAAGAATAAAAAGAAGAGTAAGAGGAAGGAGAAGTGGAACAAGAAGAAGATGGATAAGAAGAAGAATAAAGGGATAAAGAAGGAGGAGGGGGAGGAGAAGAAGAAGGAGAAGAAGAAAAAGAAGAATGAGAAAGAGAAGAAGAACAAGTAGAAAAAGGATATGAAGAAGAATAAGAAAAAAGGGAAGTGAAAGAAGATGAAGGAGAAGAAGAAGAAGAAAGAGAAGTAGAAGAAGAAGAGCATGAAGAAGAAGAATGAGAATGAGAAGAAGAAGAAGAAGAAGAAGAAGAAAAGAAGAAGAAGAAGAAGAAGAAGAAGAAGAAGAAAAAGAAGGACGAGAAGGACGAGGAGGAGAAGAAGAAGGAGGAGGAGGAGAAGAAGGAGGAGAAGGAAGAGGAGGAGGAGAAGGAGGAGAAGAAGAAAAAGAACAAGAAGAAGATGAATAAGAGATGACGGAGGAGAAGGAGACGAAGAAGAAGAAAAAGAAGATAGAGAAGAAGAAGAAGGAGAAGAAGAAGAAGAAGAAAAAGAAATAAAGAAGAAGAAGAATAAGATGGAGAAGAAGAAGAAGATGATGAAGAAGAAGAAGAAAAAGATGGAGAAGAAGAGCAAGAAGATGAAGAAGAAGAAGAGGAAGAACAAGAGGAATGAGAAGAAGAAGTGGAAGGCGATTGAGAAGAAGAAGAAGGAAAGGAGGAAAAGAAGAAGAGGAAGGAGGAGGAGGAGGTGAAGGAAGTGGAAGAAGAGAAGGACAGGAAGAAAAAGAAGAAGAATTTGGAGAAGAAGAAGCAGAAGAAGAAGAAGAAGAAGAGGAGGAGGAAGAAGAAGAAGAAGAAGAAGAAGAAAAATTAAAAGACAAAAAAGAAGTAGAAGATAAAGAAGAAGATGACGAAGAAGACGAAGAAGAAGAAGAAGACCAAGAAAAAAAAGTAGAAAAATAAGAAAAAATAGAAGAGGGACAAGTAGTAGTAGTAAAAGAACAAGAATAGAAAAGAAAAGGATATGAAGAGGAAGAACAAGGAGAGGGAGAGAAAGACAAAGAAGAAGAAGAAGGAGATGAAGAGGACAAAGAAAAAGAAGACGAAACAGAAGAAGAAGAATTAGAAGAAGAAGAGGAAAAAGAAGACGAAGAAGGGGAAGGAGATGAAGTAGAAGAGGAAGTGGAAGAAGCAGAAGTAGAAGAAGTAGAAGATGAGGAAGAACGAGAGTATTAATAAAAATAATAAGTAAAGGATGAGGAAAAAGAAGAAGAATAAGAAAATGAATAAGAAAAAAAGAAGAAGAGTAAGAAGAAGTGGAAGAAGGGGAAGGAGAAGTAGAAGATGAAGAAAAAGAAGGAGAAAAGAGAAAAAAGAAGAAGAAGAAGAAGAGTAACATAAAGATGAAGAAAAAGAAGTGGAAGAAGAAGAAAAAGAAGAAGAAGAGGGAGAAAAAGGAGTAGTAGCAGTAGTTGTTGTAGATGAAGAAGAAGAAGAACAGGGAGGAGGAGGAGAAGAAGTACATGAAAAAGAAGATGATGATGATGATTATGAAGAAGATAAACAAGAAGAAGAAGAAGAAGAAGAAGAAGAAGAAGAGGAAGAAGATAAAGAAGAAAATGAAGAAGAGAAAGAAAAGAATAAAAAGAAGAGGAAGAAGATCTGGAAGAAGGAGAAGAAGAAAATGAAGAAGAGGAAAAAAGGAAGAAGTAGAAATAGAGCAAGAAGAAGAAGGCATAAAAGAAGAAGATCAAGAAGAACGTGAAGAAGAGTGGAAGAAAAGGGAGAGGAAGAAGAAGACGAAGAAGAAGAAAATTTGGAAGAAGGGGAAGTAAAAGAAGAAGAAGAAGATGGATAAGAAGAAGAAGAAGAAGAAGAAGAAGAAGAGGAAGAAGTAAAAGAAGAAGAAGAACAGAAGAACAAGTAGATGAAGGAGAAGAAGAAGAAGAAGTAGAAGTAGAAGAAGAAGAAAAAGAAGAAGAAGAATAACAAGAAGAACAAGAAGGAGAGGAAGAAGAAGAAGAAGAAGAAGAAAAAGAAGTGGAAGAAAAAGAAGAAGAAGAATAAGAAAAAGAAGAACAATAAGAGGAAGTGTTAGAAGAAGAAGAAGAAGAAGAAAAAGAAGAAGAAGAGGACAAATTTGAAGAAGAAGAAGAAGAAGAAAAAGATTAAGAAAAAGAAGAGGAAGAAGTGGAAGAAGAAGAGGTAGAAGGGGAAGGAGAAGAAGAAGAAGAAGAAGAAGAAGAGGAAGAAGAAAGGAAGAAGAAGAAGAGGAGAAAAAGAAGTAGTTGTAGGATTAGAAGTAGTAGAAGAAGAAGAATAAGAAGAAGAATAGGAGGAAGATGAAGAAGAACAAGAAGAAGAAGATGAATGAGGAGAAGAAGAATGAGGAGAAGAAGAAGTAGATGATGAAGAAGATGTAGAAGAAGAAGAAGAAGAAGAAGATGATGAATAAAAAGATGTAGAAGTAGTAGTGGTAGTAGTAGTAGTAGAAGAAGAAGAAAAAGAAGAAGAAGAAGAGGAAGAATTAGAAGAAGAAGAAGAAAAAGAAGAAGATGAAGAAGAAGCAAAAGAAAAAAAGGAAGAAGAAGAAGAAGAAGAAGAAGATGATGATGATGAGGAAGAAGAAGAAGAAGAAGTAGAAAGAGAAGAAGAAGAAGAAGAAGAAGTTGAAGAAGAAGAAGGGGAAGAAGAAGTAGAAGTAGAAGAAGAAGAAGAAGAAGAAGTAAAAGGAGGAAAGGAATAGGAAGAAGAAGAAAAAGAAGAAGAAGAAGAAGACGAGGAAGAAGAGGTGGAAGAAGAAGATGAAAAAGAAGAAGAAGAAGAAGGAGAAGAAGAAGAAGAAGAAGAGTGCTGAGAAGAAAACGATAATTAAGAAGAAGAAGAAGAAGAAGGTGAAGAAAAGGAAGAAGAAGAAGAAGAAGAAGAATAAGAAGAAGAAGAAGAAGAAGAAGAAGAAGAATAAGACAAAAAAGAAGAACAACAAGAACATGATGGAAAGGAGAAAGAAGAAAGAAAAGAAGAAGAAGAAGAAGAATAAGAAGAATAAGAAATTGAAGAAGCAGAAGAAGAAGAGGAGAAGAAAATGAAGTGGAGGAATAAAAAGTTTGGAGAAAGAGAAGAAGTAGAAAAGGAAGAAGAAGTGGAAGTGTTAAAAGAAGAAAAAGAAGAACAACAAGAAGAAGAAGAGGACAAAGATGAAGAAGAAGAAGAAGAAGAAGAAGATGATGATGATGAAGGAGAAGGAGAGGAGGATGAAGAAGAAAAGAAGAAGATTTTCAGTGAAGAGGAAGAGGAAGAAGGAGAAGAAGAAGAAGTAGAAGAAGCAGAGAAAAAGAAGAAGAAGATGAAGAAGAAGAAGTAGAAAAAGAAGAAGACTAAGAAGAAGAAGAAGAAGTAAAAGTAGGAGAAGAATAAGAAGAAGAAGAAGAAGAAGAAGAAGCAGAAGAAGAAGAAGAGGAAGAAGAGGTAAAACAAGAAGAAGAAGAAGAAGAAGAAGGAGAAGAAGAACAAGAAGAAAAAGAAGAAGAAGAAGTTAAAGAGGACTTAGAAAAGGAAGAAGAAGAAGAAGAAAAACAAAAGGAAGAAGAGGAAGAAGTAGAAGAAGAAGAAGAAGAGGAGGAGGAAGAAGAAGAAGAAGAAGATGATGATGAAGATGAAGAAGATGAAGAAGAAGAAGAATAAGAAGAAAATTATGAGGAAGAAGAAGAAGGAAAAGAAGAAGTAGAAGAAGGGGAAGAAGAAGAAGAAGATGATGATGATGATGATGTTGATGAAGAAGAAAATGAACAAGAAGAAGGAGAAGAAGAAGAAGAAGAAGTGGAAGAAGCAAAATAACTAGAAGAAGAAGAAAAAGAAGTAGAAGTGGAAGAAGAAGAAGAAGAAGAGCAAGAAGAAGAAGAGAAAGAAGAAGAAGAAGAAGAAGAAAGAAAAGAAAAGAAGAAGGCAAAAAAGAAGGATAAGAAGAAGAAGGAGAAAGGGAGGAGAAGAAGAAGAAAAAGAGGACAAAGAAGAAGAACGAGAAGAAAAAGAGAAAGAAGTAGAAGAAGAAGAAGACGAAGAAGAAGAAGAAGAAGAAGAAGAACAACAACAAGAGGAGGATGAAGATGAAAAGAAGAAGAAGAATAAGAAGAAGGGGAGGAGGGAGAAGAAGA
>JAIUJO010001105.1:55000-57500 GCA_023846275.1 Vanilla planifolia
GATAAAAACAAAGAAGAAGAAGGAGAGGAGGAAGAAGAAGAAGAAATGGAAGAAGAAGAAGAAGAGGAAGAAGAAATAGAAGAAGTAGAAGAATAAAAAATTTGAGAAGAAGTAAAGAAGAAAAAGAAGAAGAACAAGAAGAAGAAGAGGACAAAGATGAAGAAGAAGAAGAAGAGAAAGAAGAAGAAAAATAAGAAGATGTTGAAGAACAAAAGGAAGACAAAGATGAAGGAAAAGAAGAATAAGAAGATAAAGAAGAAGAAATAGAAGAAGAAGAAGTGAAGAAGATGAGGAAGAAGGGGAAGGAGAACATGAAGAAGAAGAACAAGAAACTGTGGAAGAAGGAGAAAAAGAAGAAGATGAAGAAGAAAAAGAAGGAGAAAAAGAAGAAGAAGAACAAGAAGAGAAAAGAGAAGTAGTTGTAGTTGTAGTAGTGAATGAAGAAGAAGAAGAAGCAGAAGAGGAAGAGGAAGAAGAAGAAGAAGAAAAAGAAAAAGATTATGAAGAAGAAGGAGAAGAAGAATGCGGACAAGAACAAGAAGAAAAAGAAGAAAAAGAAGAAGAAAAGATGAAGAAGAAGAAGAAGAAGAAGAAGAAGAAAAGGAAGAAGAAGATGAAGAAGAACTAGAAGAAGAAGAAGGTGATGACAAAGAAGAAGAAGAAGACATTGAAGAAGATGAAGAAGAAGCAGATGAAGAAGAAGAAGAGGAAGAAGAAGAAGAAGAAGAAGACGAAGAAGTTGAAGAAGAAGAAGAATAATAATAATAAGAAGATGGAGAAGAAGAAGAAGATGACGATGAAGAGGAAGAGGAAGATGAAATAGAAGAAGAAGAACAACAGGACAAATAATAAGAAGAAGAAGACGAGGAAGAAGAAGAAGAAGAAGCAGAAGAAGGAGGAAAGGAACAAGAAGATGAAGAAAAAGAAGAAGAAGAAAAACAAGAAGTAAAAGTGGTAGAAGAAGAAGAAAACGAAGAAGGAAAAGAAGAAGATAAAAGGAGGAGAAGAAGAAGTTGACGAAGAAGAAGAAAAAGAACAAGAAGAAAGCAAAGGAGAAGAAGAAGAAGAAGAAGAAGAAGAAGAAAAAAACAAAAGAGAAGAAAAGAAAGAAGAAGAAAGAGAAGGAGAAGAAGGAGAAAAGGAAGAAGATGAAGAAGTAGAAGAGGAGGAGGACAAAGAAGAAGAAGAAGAAGAAGAAGAAGAAGAGGAAGAAGAAGATGAAGAAGAAGAAGAAGAGAAGAAGAATTGGAAGAGGATTATGCAGAAGATGAAGAAGAAGGTGAAGAGAAAGAAGAACAAGAGGAAGAAGAAGAACAACAAGATGATGATGAAGAAGAAGAAGATGACGAAGAAGAAGAAGAAGAAGAAGAAGAAGAAAAAGGAAAAGAAGAAGGAAAAGGGAAAGAAGATGAAAATAAGAAGAAGAACATGAAGAAGAAGTAGTAACAGTAGTAGAACAAGAAGAAGTAGAAGAAGAAGGAGGAGGAGAAGAAGAAGAGGGACAAGACGAAGAAGAAGAGAAGTAGTAGTTGTAAAAGTAGTAGAAGAAGAAAAAGAAGAAAAAGAAGAAGAAGAAGTAGTAGTAGTAGAATAATAAGAAGAAGAAGAATAAGTAGAAGAAAAAGAAGAGGAGGAAGAGGAAGAAAAAGAAAATGAAGAAGAATAAGAGGAATAAGAAGAAGAAGAGGAGGAGGAGGAGAAAGAAGAAAAATTGAAGAAGATAAAGAAGAAGAAGAAGAAGAGGTAGAAATAGAGAAAGAAGAAGAAGAAGAACAAGATGATGAAGGGGAGGAAAAAGAAGAAAAAAAAGATGTTGAAGAAGATGAAGAAGAAGAAGAAGAAGCGAATGAGGAAGAATACGAGGCAGATGAAGAACAAGAAGATGAAGATGATGATTAAGAAGAAGAAGAAGAAGAAGAATAAGAATAAGAAGGGAAGAAGAAGAAGGAGATGATGATGATGATGATGATCATGAACATGAAGAAGAAGAAGAAGAAGAAGAAGAGAAGAAGGAGAAGAAGAAGTAGAAGAAGAAGAAGAAGAAGTTGAAGAAGAAGAAGAATAAGAAGAAGAAGGAGGAGGAGGAGAAGAAGAAGAAGAAGAAGAAGAAGAAGAAGAAGTAAAAGAAGAAGAAGTGCAACAAGAATAAAAAGAGGAAAAGGAAAATAAGAAGACAAAAGAGAAGGATAAGAAGAAGAAGTAGAAGAGGAGGGAAGAAGAAGAAGAAGAGGAGGAGGAGAAGAGGAAGAAGAGGACGAGGAGAAGAAGAAAAACGGGAAGAAAAAGAGAAAGAAGGAGAAGAAGAAGAAGGGGAAGAAGTGAAACAAGAGGAAGAAGAAGAAGATGAGGATGAAGAAGGTGAGAAGAAGAAGAGGAGGAAGATGAAAGGAAGAAGAAGAAGAAGAAGTGGAGGAAGGTGAAGAAGAACAAAAGGTAGAAGAAGAAGAAGAAGAACAAAAGGAAGAAGAAGAAGAAGAAGAAGAAGAAGAATAAGAAGTAG
>JAIUJO010001105.1:77500-82500 GCA_023846275.1 Vanilla planifolia
AGAAGAAGAAGAAGTAGAACTAGAAGAAGAAAATGATGAAGATCAAGAAGCAAAAGTCTCAAAAGTAGAAGAAGAACAAGAAATGGAAGAAGAAGAAGAAGAAGAAGAAGAAAAAGAAGAAGAAAAAGAACTGGAAGAAGAAAAGAAAGAAGAAGAAAAAGAAGGAGAACGAGAAGAAGAAGAAGAAGAAGGAGAAGAAGATGAAGAGGATGAAGAAGAAGTACAAGAAAAAGAAGAAGTACAAGAAAAAGAAGAAGAAGAAGAAAAAGAAGAAGAAGAAGAAGAAAAAGAAGGAGAAGAAGAAGAAGCAAAGAGAAGGAGAAGAAGAAGAAGAAGAAGATGATGATGATGATGAAGAAGAGGAGGAAGAAGTGGAACAAGAAGATGAATTAGAGGAAGAAGAAGAAGAAGAAGATGAAGAAGAATAGAAGAAGAAGAAGAAGAACTAGAAGAAGAAGAGCTAGAAGAAGTAGAAGAAGAATATGAAGAAAAAGAAGAAGAATAAAAAGTAGAATAAGAAGAATAAGAAGATGGAGAAGAAGAAGATGAAGAAGAAGATGATGAAGAAGAAGAGTAAGAAGAAGGGGAAGTAGAAGAAGAAGAAGAAAAAGAAGATAAAGGAGAAGAGGAATGAGAAGAAAAATAGGAAAAAGAAGAAGTCGAAGAAGAAGAACAAGAAGAAAAATAAGAATAGGAAGAAGAGGAAGATGAAGACGAAGAAGAAGTAGAAGAAGAAGAAGAAGAAGAAGAAGAAGGAGAAGGAGAAGAAGAAGAAGAAGAAGAAGAAGAAGAAGAAGAAGAAGAAGAAGAAAAAGAAGAAGATGTTGATGAAGAAGAAGAAGATGATGATGATGATGTAAAAGAAGAAGAAGAAGATGATGTTGATGATGAAAAAGAAGAAGAGTAAGTGGAAGAAGTGGAAGAAGATGAAGAAGGGGAAGAAGATGAAGAATAAGAAGTAGAAGAAGAAGAAGAAAGAGATGAAGCAGAAGAAGAAGAAGAATAAGAGGAGTAAGAAGAAGAAGAAGAAGAAAAAGAAGAAGTAGAAGAAGGAAAAGAAGAAGAAGAAGAAGAAGGAGAAGAAAATGAAGCAGTAGTAGTAATAGTAGGAGTAATAGAAGAAGAAGATGAAGGTAGAGGGGAAGAAGAAGAAGAAGAAGAAGAAGAAGAAGAAGAATAAGTAGAGAAAATGCAAGAGGAAGAAGATGAAGGCGAAGAAGAATAAGTAGAAGAGGAGGAGGAAGAAGAAGAAGAAGAAGAAGAAGAAGTGGAAGATGTAGATAGAGAAGAAGAAGAAGAATAAGAAGTGGAAGAACTAGAGAAGAAGAAGTTGAAAAAGAAGATGAAGATGAAGACGATGAAGGAGAAGAAGAAGTAGAAAAAGAAGTAGAAGAAGAGGAAGAAGAAGAGGAAGAAGAAGAACAAGAAAAAGGAAAAGAATAAGAAGAAGAACAACAATAAGAAGAAGAAGAAGGAAATGGTGAAGAAGAAGAAGAAGAAGAGGAACAAGAAGAAGAAGAAGAAAAGGAAGAAGAAGAGGAAGAAGTCGAAGAAGAAGTGGAAGAAAATGAAGAAGAAGAAGAAGAAGATAAAGAAAATGAAGAAGATGATAGAGAAGATGAAGAAGAAGTATAGGATAAAGAAGAAGAAGAAGAAGAAGAGAAAAAAGAAGAGGAAGATGGAGAGGAAGAAGAGGAAGAGGAAGAAGAAGAAGAGGAAGAAGTGGAAGAAGAAGTAGAAGTAGTAGTAGAAGAATAATAATAATAAGAAGAAGAAGAATAAGAAGAAGAAGAAGAAAAAGAACAATAAGACGAGAAAACAAAGAAGCAAGAAAAAGAAGTAGAAGAAGAAGAAGAAGAAGAAGATGATGAAGAAGAATAAGAAAAAAGAAGAATAAATAGAAGAAGAAGAGGAAGATGAGGAAGGAGCAGAAGAAGAAGAAGAAGAAGTGGAAGAAGGAGAAGTAGAGGGAGAGGAAGAAGAAGGAGGAGAAGATGAAGATGAAGAAAAAGAAGAAAAAGACAAAGAAAATTAAGTAGTAGTAATAGTAACAGTAGTAGAAGTAAAGAAGATGTAAAAGAAGGAGAAAAAGTACAAAAAATATGAAGAAGAAGATGAAGATGTAGAAGAAGAAGAAAAAGAAAAAGAAGAAGAAAAAGAAGTAGTAGTAGCACTAGAAGAAGAATAAGAAGAAGAAGAAGAAGAAGAAGAAGGAGAAAAAGAACTAAAGGAAGAAGAAGAAAAAGAAGAAGTAGAAGAAGAAGGAGAGGAATTAGAAGAAGTGGAGGAAGAAGAAGAAGAATAAGAAGATGAAGATGAAAAAGAAAAAGAAGATGAAGAAGAAGGAAGAGAAGATGAGGAAAACTATGGAAATGAAGAACAATAAAAAGAAGAGGAAGAAGAAGAAGAAGAAGAAGTGGGAGATGAAGAAGAAGAAGAAGTAGAAGAAGATGACAAAAAGGAAGAAGAGGAAGAAGAAGAAGAAGAAGAAGAAGGAGAAGAAGAAGTATAAGTAGAAGAAGAAGGAAAAGAATAGGAAGAAGAAGAAGAAGAAGTAGAAAAAGGAGAAGAAGTAGCTATAATAGAAGTAGAATAAGAATAAGAAGAAGAAGATGTAGAAGAAGGAGAAGAAGAAGAAGAAGAAGAAGAAGTAGAAGAAAGAGAAGAAGAAGAAGAAGAAGAAGAAGAAGTAGAGAAAGAAGAAGTGGAGGAAGAAAATATAATGAAGAAGAAGAAGAAAATGAACAAGTGGAAGAAGAAGAGAAAGATGAGGAAGAGGAAGAAGAAGAAGAAGAGAAAGAATAAGAAGAAGAAGTAATAGAAGAAGAAATAGCAGTAGTAGTAGAAGAAGAAGAAGAAGAAGAGGAAGAAGAAGATGAAGAAGCAGAAGGTGAGAAAGAAGAAGACGAAGAAGAAAAAGAGAAAGAACATGAAGGAGAAGAAGAAGAAGAAGAAGAAGAAGAAGATGAAGATGAAGAAAAAGCAAAAGAAGAAGAAGAAGAAGAAGAAGAAGAAGAAGAAGAAGAAGAAAAAGAAGGAGAGGAAGGAGAAGAAGAAGAAGAAGAAGAAGAAGAAGAAGAACAAGGGGGAGAAGAAGAAGAAGAAGATGATTAAGAAGACGAAGAAGATGATGAAAAAGAAGATGAAGAAGAAGAGGAAGAAGGAGAAGAAGTGGAAGATGAAGAGGAAGGACACGAAGAAGAAGAAGAAGAATAAGACGTAGAAGAAGGAGATGAAGAAGACGAATAAGAAGAAGATGAAAAAGTTGAGGAAGTGGTAGAAGAAGAAGTGGAAGAAGAAGAAGATGAAGAATAAATAGAAGAAGAAGAAGAAGAAGAAGAAGAAGAACAAGAAGAAGAACAAGAAGAAGAAGAAGAAGGAGAAGAAGAAGGAGAAGAAGAGGAGAAGAAGTAGAAGAAGAAAAAAAGGAGGAGGAGGAGGAGGAGGAGAAGAAGAAGAAGAAGAAGAAGAAGAAGGTAGAGAAGATGAAGAAGAAGATAGAGTAGATGAAGAAGAAGTAGTAGTACTAGTAGTAGATGAAGAAGACGTAGAAGAAGTAGGTGAAGAAGAAGAAAAAGAAGAAGAAGAAGAAGAAGAAGAATAAGAACAAAAAGAAGAAGAACAAGTAGAGGAAGAGGAGGAAAAGTGGAAGAAGAAGACTAGAAGGAAGAAAAAAAAGAAGGAGAAGAAGAAGAAGAATGGGAAAAGAAGAAGAAGAATAAGAAGAAGACAAAGAAGATTAAGAAGGAGATGAAGAAGACGAAGAAGAAGAAGAATAGGAAGAAGAAGAAAAAGAGGAAGAAAAAGTTGAAGAAGAAGAAAAAGAAGAAAAAGATGAAGAAGAAGAAGGAGAGGAAGAAGAGGAAGAAGAACAAGAACAGCAACAAGAAGAAGAAAAAGAAGAATGAGAAGAAGAATAGGAAGAAGAAGAGGAAGAAGAAGAAGAAGAAGAAGAAGAAGAAGTGGACGAAGAAGAAAAAAAGAGAAGAAGAAGGAGAAGAATATGAAGATGATATACAAGAAGAAGAAGAAGTAGAAGAAGGTGAAGAAGAAGAAGAAGAAGAGGAAGATGAGGAAAAAGAGTTGAAAAAATAAGAGGAAGACAATGAATTAAAAGAAGAAGAAGAAGAAGAAGAGCAATAAGAAAGGGAAGAAGGGGAAGGAGAAGAAGAAGAAAAGGAAGAAGAAGAAGAGGAAGAAGGAGAAGAAGAAGAAGAACGAGAAGAAGAAGAAGGGGAAGAAGAAGAAGAAGAAGTAGAAGAAGAAGAACAAGTAGAAGAAAAAAGAGAAGTAGAAGAGGAGGAGGAAGGAGAAGAAGAAGAAGAAGAAGAAAAAGAAGAAGATGAAGATGAAGAACGAAAAGAAGAAAAAGAACAAAAAGAAGAAGAAGAAGAGTAAGAAGATGAGGAAGAAGAGGAGGAGGAAGAAGAAGAAGAAGAATAAGATGAAAAAGAAGAAGAAGATAATGTTACTGATGAAGAAGAATAAGAAGAAGAACAAGAAGAAAAAAAGGAAGAAGAAGGTGAAGAAGGCGAAGAAGATGATGAAGAAGAAGTAGAAGAAGAAGAAGAAGAGGAAGAAGAGGAAGAAGAAGGAGATGAAGCAGAAGAAGGAGAAGAATAATAATAATAATAATAAGAAAAAGAAGTAGTAGAGAAGGAAAAGAAGAAGAAGAAGAAGAAGAAAATGAAGTAGTAGTAGTATTAGTAGAAGAAGTAGAAGAAGGTGAAGTGGAAGAAGAAGAAGAAGTAGAAGAAGAAGAAGTAGAAGCAGAAGAGGAAGATGAAAGAGAAGAAGAAGAAAAAGTAAACAAAGAAGAAGAACAAGAAGAAGAAGAAGTAGAAGAATTTAAAGAAGAAGAAGAAGAAGAGGAAGTACAAGAGGAAGAAGATGAAGGTGAAGAAGAAGGAGTAGGAGAAGAGAAAGAAGAAGAAGAAGAAGAAGTTGAAGATGTAGACAGAGAAGAAGAAGAAGTGAAAGAAGTATGAGAAGGAGAAGAA
>JAIUJO010001105.1:90000-92500 GCA_023846275.1 Vanilla planifolia
ATGAGGAAGAGAAGAAGTAGAATAAGGTGATGAAGAAGAAGAAGAAGATCATGATGAAAAAGAAAAAAAAAAGAGGAGTTGTTAATGATGGAGAAGAATAAGAAGAAGAACAAGAAGAAAAAGAAGAAGAGTAAGTGGAAGAAGAATACGAAGATGAAGAAGGGGAAGAAGATGAAGAAGTAGAAGAAGAAGAAGTAGAAGAAGAAGAAGAAGAAGTAGTGGAAGATATGGAAGAACAAGCAAAAGATGGAGATGAAGCGAAAGAAGGACAATGATGACAATATTAATGAGAAGAAGAAGGAGAAGAACAAGAAGAAGAAGTAGAAGAAGGAAAAGAAGAAGAAGAAAAAGAAGAAGAAGAAGAAGAAGAAGAAGAAGAAAATAAAGTAGTTGTTGTAGAAGAAGAAGAAGAAGGTGAAGTGGAAGAAGAAGTAGAAGATGAATAAGAAGAGGAGGAACAAGAAGAAAGAGAAGAAGAAGGAGAAGAAGAAGATGATGATGGTGATGAAGAAAAAGAAAACAAAGAAGAAGAAGAAGAAAAGAAGAGGTAGAAGAAGTTGAAGTTGATGAAGAAGAAGAAGAATAAGAAGAGGAAAAACAAGAGGAGGAAGATGAAAGCGACCAAGAAGAAGTAGAAGATGAGAAAGAAGAAGAAGAAGAAGTGGAAGTTATAGAACAAGAAAAAGAAGAAGAAGAAGTAGAAGAAGATGACGATTATGAAGAAGAAGAAGATGAAGAAAAAGATGAAGAAGAAGAACATGAAGAGGATGAAAAGATGAAGAAGAAGAAGAAGAAGTAGGAGAAGAAGAAGAGAAAGATGAAGAAGATGAAGAAGAAGCAAAAGAAGAAGAAGAAGAAGAAGATGTAGAAGAAGAAGAAGGGAAAGAAGAAGATGAAGAAGAAGAAGAAGATGATGAAGAGGAAGAAGAAGAAGAAGAAGAAGAAGTTGTAGAAGAAGAAAAAGAAGATTAAGAAGAAGATGAAAAGATGTTGTGAAAGTAGAAGAAAAACAAGAAGTGGAAAAAGAAGAAAAGAAAATGATGAAAAAGAAGTGTAAGAAGAAGAAAAAGAAGAACGAGAAGAAGTACAAGAACAAGAAGAAGAAGAAGAAGAAGGTGTTCAAGGAGAAGTAGACGAGGAAGAAAAAGTAGAAGAAGATGAAGATGAGGAAGAAGAAGTAGAAGAAGAAGAAAAAGAAGAAAAAGGTGAGCCACAAGAAGTGCAAAAGAAGAAGAAGAAGAAGAAGAGGAAAAAGAAGAAGAAGAATAAGAAGAAGACAAATAAGGTGAACAAGGAGAAGAAGAAGAAGAAGAAGAGGAAGAAGATGAAGAAGAAGAAAATGATGATGAAGAGGAAGAAGAGGAAGAAGAAGATGAAGAAGAAGAAAAAGAAGAAAAAGATGAAGAAGAAGAAGAAGAAGAAGAGGAAGAAGAGGAGGAAGAAGAAGAAGAAAAAGAAAAAGAATAAGAATAGGAATAAGAAGAAATAAAGGAGCAGAAGAAAGGAAGAAGTGGAACAAGAAGAAGAAGAAGAGGAAGTAGAAGAAGAAGAAAAAAAGAGAAGAAGAAGGAGAAGAAGATGAAACTGACATATAAGAAGAAGAAGAAGAGGACGATGTGGAAGAAGATGAGGAGACAAAATAAGAGGAAGAAAAAGAATAAGAAGAAGTTGAACACAAAGAAGAAGAAGAAGAAGAAGAAGAGGAATATGAAGAGGAAGAAGGGGCAAGAAAAGAAGTAGAAAAGGAAGAAGAAGAAGTGAAAGAAGGAGAAGAAGAAGAAGAATGAGAAGAAGAAGAAAAAGATGAAGAAGAACAAGAAGGAGGGAAAAAATAAGAAGTAATAATAGTTGTAAAAGATGAAGAAGAAGTAGAAAAAGAAAGAGAAGAAGAAGAAGAAGAAGAAGAAGAAGAAGAAGTAGAAGTAGAAGAAGAGGAAGAAGTTGTAGAAGAAAAAGGAGAAGAAGAAGAAGAAGAAGAAGAAGGAGAAGTAGAAGAAGAAGAAGAAGTTGAAGAACGAAAAGAAGTAGAAGAAGAAGAATAAGAATAAGAATAAGAATAAGAAGGGGAAGAAGAAGAGGTAGAATAATAATAATAATAATAAAAATAATAATAATAATATTAATAATAATAATAATAAGATTAAGATTAAGAAGTAGAAGAGGATGATGATGATGATAAAGAAGAAGAAGATGATGATGTTGATGATGAAGAAGAATAAGAAGAAGAACAAGAAGAAAAAGAAGAAGAGTAAATCGAAGAACAAGAAGCACAAGAAGGCAAAGAATATGAAGAGGAAGAAGAAAAAGAAGAAGATGAAGATGAAGGAGATGAAGTAGAAGAAGGAGAAGAATAAGAAAAAGAAGAAGAAGAAAAGGAAGAAGAAGAAGGAGAAAAAGAAGACCAAGAAGAAGAAATAGATGAAGGAAAGAAGAAGAAGATGAAGAAGAAGAAAATGAAATAGTAATAGTAATAGTTGTAGAAGAAGATGAAGAAGAAGAA
>JAIUJO010001105.1:117500-125000 GCA_023846275.1 Vanilla planifolia
TTCTTCTTCTTCTTCTTCATCTTCTTCTTCTTCGTTTTCTTCTTCTTCTTCTTCTTCCTTCTTCTTCTACTTCTTCTTCTTCATCTTCTTCTTCTTCTTCTTCTTCTTCTTCTTTTTCTTCTTCTTTGTCTTCTTCTTCTTCTTCTTCTTTGTCTTCTTCTTCTTCTTCTTTAACTTCTTCTCCTTCTTCTTTTTCTTCTTCTTCTTCTTCTTTTACTTCTTCTTCTTCTTCTTCTTCTCCTCCTCCTCCTTATCCTTCTTCTCCTCCTCCTTCTTTTAGTTCTTCTTGTTCATCTTCTTCTTGTTCTTGTTCTTCTTCTTCTTCATGTTCTTTTTCTTCTTCTTCTTCTTTTTCTTCTTCTTCTCTTCCTTCTTCATCTTCTTCTCCCTTTTTTCTTGTTACTTCTCTGCCTCTTGCTTCTTCTTCTTCTTCCTCTTTTTCTTCTCCTCCCTGACTCCTCCTTCTTGTTCAACTTCTTCTTCTTCTTCTTTGTAGTGTTCATATTTTTCTTGTTCTTCTTTTTCTTCTTCTTGTTCTCATACCTCTCCTCCTCTTACTCCTTCTCTATCTTCTTCTTCTTCTTCTTCTTCTTCTTCTTTATCTTCTTCTTCTTTAGCTTCTTCTTCTTCCTCTTATTTATCTTCTTGTTCTTCTTCTTGTTCTTCTTCTTTTTCTTCTTCTTTTTCTTTTTCTCCTTCTTGTTCTCCTTCTTCTTCTTCTTCTACTTTTCCTCCTCCTTCTCTTCCTTCTGCTGCTTCTTCTTTTTCTTGTTTTTGTTCTTGTTCTTCTTCTTTGCCATCATCTTCTTCTTCATCTTCATCCTGTTCGTCTTCTTCTCAATCATTTTCTTCTTCTTCATCTACTTCTTGTTGTTCATCTTCTCATTCTTTTTCTTCTTCTTCTTAACCTTTTGTTCTTTTGCTTGTCCTTCTTCTATTTCTTTTTTGTCTTATTCATCTTCTTCTTCTTCAACTTCATCTTCTTCTTAATCTTCTTCTCCATCTTCTTGTTCTTCTTCACCCTCTTCTCCTTCATCATCTCTTCATCTTCTTCTACTTCTTCATCATTTCTTCTTCTTCTTCTTCTTCTTCTTCTTCTTCTTCCTCTTCTTCTTCTTCTTCCTCTTCTTCTTCTTCTTCTTCTTCTACTTCTCCTTCTTTCTCGACTTCTTTGTGTTCTTGTTCTTGTTCTTCTTCTTCTTCTTCTTCTACTTCTTCTTCTTCACCTTCTTTTTCTTCTTCGTCTTGTTCTTCCTTTTCTTCTTCTTAATATTCTTCTTCTTCTTCGTCGTCTTGTACTTCTTTTTTATCTTCTTCTTCTCCTTCTTTCTTTGTTTCTTCTACTTCTTCTGTCATCTTCTTCTTTTTTTTCCTTCTCCTTATTCTTCTTCTTTTTCTTCTTCTTCTTTTTCTTTTTCTTCTTCTTCCTATTCTTCTTCTTCTTCCTCATCTTTTTCATCTTCTTCTACGTTTTCTTCTTCTTCTTCTTCTTCTACTTCTTTTGCTTCTTCTTCTTCTTTTGCTTCTTTTTCTTCCTTCTCTTGTACTTTTTCTTCTAGTTGTTCTTCTTCTCGTTCTTCTTCTTCTTCTTCTTCAGCTTTTACTTCTTCCTCTTCTTGTTCTTCTTCTTCTTCTTCTTGTGATCATCATCATCTTCTTCTTCTTCTACTACTTCTTCCTCTTCTTCTTCTTCTTCTTCTTTTCCTTCTTCTTCTGCTTTCTTTTATTCACCTTCTTCTTTTTTTTGTTCAACTACTTCTTCTTCTTCTTCCTCTTCATCTTCTTCTTCTTGTTCTTCTACTTCTTCTTCTTCTTCTCCTTTCATCAACTTCTTCATCTTCACCTTGTTCTTCTTCTTCTACTTATTATTCTTCTTCTTCTTATTCTTCTTCTTCTTCTTTTTTCATCCTCTTCTTCTTCTTCGCCTTCTTCTTCTCCTTATTATTATTCTTCTTCTTCTTCTTCTTCTTCTTCTTCCTTGCCTCCTTCTTTGTCTTCTTTTTCTTCTTCTTCATCTTCGAATTCTTCTTCTACTTGCACTTCTTTGTCATCCTTTTTTTCTTCTTCTTCTTCTTTTTTCATCCTCTTCTTCTTCTTCGCCTTCTTCTTCTCCTTATTATTCTTCTTCTTCTTCTTCTTCTTCTTCCTTGCCTCCTTCTTTGTCTTCTTTTTCTTCTTCTTCATCTTCGAATTCTTCTTCTACTTGCACTTCTTTGTCATCCTTTTTTTCTTCTTCTTCTTCTTCTTCTTCTTCTTCTCCTTCTTCTCCTTCTTTGACTTTTTCTTATTCTTCTTCTTCTTTGTATTTGTCTTCTTCTTCTTCCTCTTCCTCTTCTTCTTCTTCTCCATCTTCTTCTTCTTCTTCTCCAACTTCTTCTTCTTCTTCTTCTTCTTCTCCAACTTCTTCTTCTTCTTCTTCTTCTTCGTCTTCATCCTCTTCTTCTTCTTCTTCTTCTTCTATTTCCTCTGCTTCAACATCATCAAAATCTTCTTCTTCTTCTACTTTGTCTTCTTCTTATTCTTCTTCTTCTTTTTCTTCTCCTTCTTCTTCTCCACCTTCTACTTCTTTTACTTCTTCTTCTTTAACTTCTTCCTATTCTTCTAATTATTCTTTTTCCTCCTCTATTTTGTCTTCTTCTTCTTCTTCTTCCCATATTTCTTGTTATTCTTTTTTCTTGTGATCTGCTTCTTTCTCTTCTTCTTCTTCATCATCTTCATCTTCATCTTCTTCTTCTTCTTCTTCTTCGCCTTGTTCTTCTTCTTCTTTGTATTCCTCTTCTTCTTCTTCAACTTCTTCTTCTTCTTATTCTTCTGCTTCATTTTCTTCTTCTTCTTTTTCCTCTACCTCTACCTCTTCTTCTTCTTCAACTTCTTCTATTTTTGTCCTTCTTCAACTTCTTCTTCTTCTTCTTTGTCTTCTTCTTATTATTATTAGTCTTCTTCTTCTTCTTCTTCTTCTTCATCTTCTCCTTCTTCTTCGACTTCTTGTTCTTCTTCTTCTTCTTATTCTTCTTCTTCATTTTGTTCTTATTCTTCTTCATCATCTTCTCCTATATTTCTTCTTCTTCATCTTCTTCATCTTCTTCTTTGTCTTCTTCTTCTTTCTCTTCTTCTTCTTCTTGTTCTTCTTGTTCGTCTTCTTCTTCTTCTTCTTCTTCTTCTTCTCCATCTTCTTCGACTTCTTCTTGTTCTTCTTCCTCTTATTTTTCTTCTTCTTCGCCTTCTTCTTCTTCTTCATCTTCTTCATCTTGCTCTTCTTCGTCTTCTTCTTCTTCTTCTCCTCCTCCTCCTCCTCCTTTTCCTCCTGCTTCTCTTCCTTTTGCTTCTTCTTCTTCCTCTTCTGCTTCTTTGCCCTCTTCTTCTTCTTCTTCTCCATCTTCTTCATCTTCTTTTTCTTCATCTTCTTCTTCTTCTTCATCTTCTTCTTGTTCTTCTTATTCCTCGTCTTATTCCTCTTCTTCTTCCTCCTCTTCTTCCACTTCCTCTTCTTCTTCTTCTTGTTTTTCTTCTTCTTCTTCTTCTTCTTCTTCTTCTTCTTCTTCTTCCCCTTCTTCATCTTCTTCTTCTTCTTTTCCTACATCAATTTCTTATTTGCCTTCTTCTTCTTCTTCTTCTTCTTTGCCATCTTTTTCTTCTTCATCATCATCTTCTCCTTCTTCTTCTTCTTCTTCTCCTTCTTCTTCTTCTTGTTCTTCTCCTTCTCATTCTTCTTCTTTTTCTTCTCCTCCTCCTTCTTCTTCTTCTTCTTCTTTTTCTTCATCTTCTTCTTCTTATTCTTCTTCTTCTTCCTCATCTCTTTCTTCTTCTTCTATGTCTTCTTCTTCTTCTTTTCTTCTTCTTCTTCTTCTTCTTCTTCTTCTCCTTCTTCTTCTTTGTTTTCCTTCTCTTGTAATTTTTCTTTTACTTTTTTTCTTTTTCTTCTTCTTCTTCTTCTTCTTCTTCCTCTTCCTCAACTTCTACTTCTTCCTCCTCTTCTTCTTCTTCTTCTTCTTGTCTTCTTCTTCTTCTTTTACTTCTTCTTGTACTTCTTCTTCTTCTTCTTCTTCTCCTTCTTCATCTACTTTCATTTCTTCACCTTCTTCTTCTTCTTTTTCTTCTTCCTTTATTTCTTCTTCTTCTTCTTCTTCCTCTACTTCTTCTACTTCTTCTTCTTCTCCTCCTTATTATTATTCATCTTCTTCTTTACCTTCCACTTCTTCTTCTTCTTCTTCTTCTTCTTCTTCTAATTCTTCTTCTTCTTCTTCTTTCATCCACTTCTTCTTCTTCGCCTTCTTCTTCTTCTTCTTGTTTTTCTTCTTCTTATTTCCCGCCTCCTTCTTCGTCTTCTTTTTCGTCTTCTTCAACTTTGAATTCTTCTTCTTCTTGCACTTCTTTGTCATCATCATCATCTTCTTCTTCTTCTTCTTCTTCTCCTTCTTCGTCTTTGACTTCTTCTTCTTCTTCTTCTTCTTTGTATTCCTCTTTTTCTTCTTCGTCTTTCTCTCCTTCTTCTTCTCCTTCTTCTTCTTCTCTAATTTTTTCTTCTTCTTCTTCTTCTTCTTCATCTTCTTCTTCTTCATCTTATTCTTCTTCCTCTTCTTCTTCTGTTTTGTCTACATCAACATAATGAAAATCTTCTTCTTCTTTTTCTTCTTCTTCTTCTTCTTCTTCTTCCTCTTCTTCTCCTTCTTCTTCTTTGCCTTCTTCTTCTTCTTCTTCTCCTTCTTCTTCTTCTACTTTCTTCTCCTTCTTGTTCTCCATCTTCTACTTCTCCTTCTTCTTCTTCTTCATCTTGTTCCTGTTCTTCTTCTTATTATTTTTCCTCTTCTATTTTGTCTTCTCCTTCTTCTTCTTTTATTTATTATTCTCCTTTTTCTTCGTCTTCTTCATGTTTTTCTTCTTCTTCATCTTCGTCTTCATCTTCTTCTTTTTCTTCTTCTTCTTCGCATTTTTCTTCTTCTTCTTCTTATTCTTCTTCTTCTTCTTCTTCTTCTTCATCTTCTTCTATTTTTCTTCTTCTTCATCATCTTCTTCTTCTTCTACTTCTTCATCTTCTTGTTGTTGTTGTTCTTCTTCTTCTTATTCTTCTTCTCCTTCTTCGACTTTTTCTTGTTGTTCTTCTTCTTATTCTTCTTTTTCATTTTCTTTATCTTCTTGTTCTTCTTCTTCTTCTTAATCTTCTTCTATTTTTCTTCTTCTTCGTCTTCTTCTTCTTCTTCTTTGTCTTCTTCTTCTTCTTCTTCTTCTTCTTCTTCTTCTCCTTCTTTGACTTCTTCTTATTCTTCTTCTTGTTGTTTTTCTTCTTCTTCTTCTCGTCCTCCTCCTCCTCCTCCTCCTCCTCCTCCTTTTCCTCCTGCTTCTCTGCTTTCTACTTCTTCTTCTTCCTCTTCTTCTTCATCTCCATCTTCTTCATCTTTTTCTTCATCTTCCTCTTCTTCTTCCTTTTCCTCTTCTTCTCTTCTTCTTCTTCATCTTTTTCTTCTTCTTCTCCTCCTTCTCCTTCATCATCTTCTTCTTCTTTGCCTTCTTCTTCTTCTTCTTCCCCCTCTTCTAGTTCTTCCACACCTTCTTCTTCTTCATCAGCTCCTACTTCTTCTTCTTCTACTGCTACTTCATCATCTTCTTCTTCTACTTCTTGTTCTTTTTCTTCTTCTTCTTCTTCTTCTCCACCTTGACTCCACCTTTTTCTTCAACTTCTTCATCATCTTCTTCTTCTTCTTCTTCCTCTTCTTCTTCTTCTTCGTCTTCTTCTTCTTCTCGTGCTTGGCCTTCCACTTCTTCTTCTCATTCTTCTTCTTCTTCTTCTTCTTCATCATCTATTTCTTCTTCTCTTTCTTCTTCCTCCTTTGCTTCTTTTTCTTCTTCTTCTTCTGGTTATTCGACTTCTTCGTCTTCTTCTTCTTCTTCTTTGTATATGTCTTCTTCTTCTTCTTCTTCGTCTTTGTCTTCTTCTTCTTATCTATCTTTTTCTTCTTCTTCTTCTTCTGCTTCTTCTTCTTCTTCTTCTCTTATTTCTTCTTCTTCTTCATGTTCTTCCTCTTCTTCTTCTTTTTCTTTTTCTTCTTCTTCTTTTTCTTCTCCTTGTCCTTCTTCTTCTTCTTCTTCTTCTTTTTCTTCTTCTTCTTCTTTTTCTTTGACTTCTTCCTCTTTCTCTTCTTATTCTACAACTTCTTCTTCTTCTTCTTCTTTTACATCGTCTTCTTCTTACCCTTCTTCTTCTTCTTCTTCTACTACTACTGCTACTATTTCTTCATCTTCATCTTATTCTTTTCTTCCTTTCCTACTTTTTCTTGTTCTTCCTCTTCTTCTTCTTCCTCTTCCCCTTCTTTTTCTTCCTCTTCATTGCCGTCTTCTTCGTCTTTTACTTCTTTTTCTTCCCGTTCTTCCTCTTGCTCTTCTTCTTCCTCCTTTTTTTCATCTTCTACATCTTCATCGTCTTCTTCTTCGTCATCATTGTCTTCTTCTTCTGCTTCGACTTCTTCCTCTCATCTTCTTCTTCTACTTCTTCTTTTTTTTCTTCTTTTTCTTCTTCTTCTTCTTCTTCTTATTTTTTTGTTCTTCTTCATCATCATCATCATCTTCTTCTTCTTCTACTTCTTCTTCTTCTTCTTCGCCTTCTTTTTCTTTTTCTCCTTCTTCTTTTTCTTCTTTTTTTCCTTCTTCTACTTCTACTACTTCTTTTTCTTCATCTTTTCCTTCTCCACCACCTCCTTCTCCTTCTTCCTCTTCTTCTTCTTCATCTTCTACTTCATCTTCTTCCTCTTCTTCCTCTTCTTTTTCTTCTTCTTCTTCATCTTCTTTGTCATTTTCTTCTTCTACTTCATCTTCTTCTTCTTCCTCATTCACTTTTCTTCATATTCTTCATTTTCCTTTTCATCATCATCTTCTTCTTCTTCATCTTTGTCTTCTTCTTCTACTTCTCCTTCTTCCTCTTCTTCATCTTCTTCTTTTTCTCCTTCATCTTCTTCTTCTTTGTCTTCTTTTTCTTCTTCTTCTTCTTGTTTCGCACCTTCTTCTTCTTCTTATTCTTCTTCTTATTCTTACTCTTCTTCTTCTTTGTCTTCTTCATTTTCTTTGTCTTCTTCTTCCTCCTCTTCTTCTTCTTCTTCTTCACCTTCTTCTTCTTCTTTTTCATTGTTTTTTTCTTCTTCTTCTTCTTCTTCGTTACTTCTTCCTCTTCGATTTCTTCTTCTTCTTCTTCTTCTTCTTCCTCTTCCTCTTCTTCTTCGTCTTCTTCTTCTTCTTCTTCTTCTCTTGTACGTCTTCTTCTTCTTCTTCTTCATCTTAATCTTCTACTTCTTCTTTGTTTTCTTTTTCCTCTTCTTCTTCATCTTCTTCTTCTTCTTCTTCTTTTTCTTCATCTTCTTCTTTATCTTATTCAGGTTCATCTTCTTCTTCATCTTCTTCATCATCTTCTTCTTCTTCTTTGTCTTCTTCTTCAACTTCTTCTTCTTCTACTTTGGCCTTCTTCCTCTTTTTTGTTTACTTCTTCTTCTTCGTCTTTTACTTCTTCATCCTCTT
>JAIUJO010001105.1:130000-132500 GCA_023846275.1 Vanilla planifolia
TTCTTTCTCTTCTTCTTTTTCTTCATCTTCACCATCTTATTCATCTCCATCTTCTTCTTCTTCTTTTTCTTCTTCTTCTCCTTCTTCTTCTTCTACTCCTTTCTCTTCTTCTCCTCCTTCTTCTTGTTTTTCTCCTTCCTCTTCTCCTTCTTTTTCTTCTTCTTCTCCTTCTCCTTTTTCTTCTTCTTTTTGTTCTTCTTCCTCATCTTCTTCTTCTTCTTCTTCTTTTTCATCTTCTTCTTCACCTTCATCATCTTTTTCAACTTCTTCTTCTTATTCTTTTTGTTCGACTTCTTCTTCATCATCTTCTTCTTGTACTGCTACTACTACTTTTCTTTCATCATCTTCTTTTTCTTCTTCTTCTTCTTCATCATCATCCTTTCCTTCTTCTTCTTTATCTTGTTCTTCTTTTAGTTCTTCTTCTTCTCCTCCTTCCACCTCTTGTTCTTCTTCTCCTTCTTCTTTTTCTCCTTCTTCTTCCTATTCTACTTTTTTATCTTCTTAATCTACTTCTTCTTCATCGTCTTCTCCATCTTTTCTCCTTCATCATCATCTTCTTCTCCTTCTTCTTCTTCTTCATCTCCTTCATCATGTTCTTCTTCTTCTTCTTCTTCTTCATATTCTTGTTCTTCTTCTTCTTCTTCATCATCATCATCTTCTTCTACTTCTTACCTTTCATCATCATCTTCATCTTCTACTTCTACTTCTTCTCCTTCTTCTTCTTCTTCTTCTTCTTCTTCTTCTTCTTCTTCCTCATCACCTTCTTCTTCTTCTTCATCTTTTTTGTCTAGTTCTTCTTCCTCATCTTCTTCCATTTCTTCTTCTTATTCTTTTTCTTCTTCTACTCTTTTTTCCTTCTTCTTCTTCTTCCCGTTCTTCTTTTTCTTCTTCTTCGTCTTCTTCTTCTTCTTCTTCTTCTACTTCTCCTTCTTCTTCTTCTTACACTTCTTCTTCTCCATCATTTTCCTCTTCTTCTTCAATTACTTCTTCTTCTTCTTCTTCTTTTTCCTTATCCACTTTTTCTTCTTCTTCTTCTTCTTCTTCTTCTTCTTCTTCTCCTTCTCCTTTGTCTTCTTCTTCTTCTTCATTGCCTTTTACTTCTTTTTAATCTTCATGATCTTCTTCTTCTTCTTTTTGTTATTCATCTCATTCTTCTTTCTCTTTTTCTTCTTCCTCTTGTTTTTCTTCTTCTCCTTCTCCTTCCTATTCTTCTTCTTCTTCTTCTTCTTCTTCTTCTTCTTCTTCTTCTTCTTCTTCTTCTTCTGCTTCTTCTTGTCCTTCATCATCATCATCATCTTCTTCTTCTTCTTCTCTTACCCTTCATCTTGATCTTAATCTTTTTCTTCTTCTTCTTCTTATTGTTCTCCTTCTTCTACTTTTTTTCTTCTTCTTCTTCTACTTCTTCTACTTCTTCTTCTTCTACTTCTTCATCATCTTCATCTTCTTCTTTTTCTTCATCTTCTTCTTCTATTTTGTCTTCTTCTTCTTCTTTGTCTTCTTCTACAACTTCTTCTTCTTCTTCGTCTTCTTCTTTTTCTTCTTCGACTCCTTTTTTTCTTTCCTCTTCTTCTCCTTCTTCTTCTTTTTCTACCTCTTCTTCTTCTTATTCTTCTCCTTCTACTTCTTCTTCTTCTTCTTCTTCATCATCATCTACTTCTTCTTCTTAGCCTTCTTCTTCTACTTCTTCTTCTTCTTTTTTCTCGTCCACTTTTTCTTCTTCTTCTTGCTCTTCTTCTTCTTTGTCTTTTTCTTCTTCTTCTTCTTCTTCTTCTTCTTCTTCTTCTTCTATTTCATCATTTTTATCTTCATCATCTTCTTCTTCTTCCTCTTTGTCTTGTTCTTTTTCTTCATCTCCTTCTTCCTTCTCTCTTTCTTCTTCCTTTTTTTCTTCTTCTTCTTTCTTCTTCTTCTTCTTCTTCTTCTACTTCTTCTTCATCTTCTTTTTCTCCTTCTACTTCTTCTTCATCTTCTTTTTCTCCCTCTTCTTCTTCATCATCATCCTATTCTACTCCTTTTTTTTCTTCTTCTTCTTTTTATTCTTCTTCTTCTTTTTATTCTTCTTCTTCTTTTTATTCTTCTTCTTCTTCTCCTTCTTCTTTCACTTCCTCTTCTTCTTCATCTCCTTCTTCATTGTCTTCTTCTTTTTCTTCTTATTCTTCTTTCTCTTCTTCTTCTTCTTCTTCTTCAACATCTTCTTCTTCTTTGACGTCTTCTTCTTTTTCTTCGTCATTTTCTTCTTCTTCTTCTACTTCTTCTTCTTCTACTTCTTCTTCATCTACTCCTACTTCTTCTTGTTCATTTCCTTCGCCTTCTTTTTCTTCTTCTTCTTCTTCTTCTTCTTCTAATTCTCCTTCTTCTTCTTCAACATCTTCTTCGTCATCTTCTTCTTCTTTTTCTTTGTCTTGTTCTTCTTCGTCCTCTTCTTCTTCTTCTTCCTCTTCTTCTTCTTCTTCTTGTTCCATCCTCTTCTTCTTCATCTTCTTCTTTTTCTTCATCTCCA
>JAIUJO010001105.1:135000-137500 GCA_023846275.1 Vanilla planifolia
TCTTCTTTTTCTTTTTCTTCTTCTTCTTCTTCTTCTTCTTCTGCTTTCTCTTCTTCTTCTTCTTCTTCATCAGAATCATCATTTTCTTCCTCTTTTTCTTATCATCATCACAATCATCATCATCTTCTTCTTCTTCATCATCATCATCTTCTTCTTCTTTATCCTCTTCTCCTTCTTCTTCTCTTCCTTCTTCTTCTCCTCCTTCTTCTCCTTCTTCTTCCTCTTCTCCTTCTTCTTCTTCTTCTTCTTCTTTTACTCCTACTTCTTCATCATCTTCTTCATCTTCAACTTCTTCTTTATCTTTTTCTTCTTGATCATCTTCTTCTTCTTTGCCATCGTCTCCGTCTTTATCATCTTCCTCCTCTTCGTTTTCTTCATCATCATCATCTTCTTCTTCTTCTTATTCATCATTTCTTCTTCTCCATTGTCTTCTTCTTCTTCTTCTTCCTTCTCCTATTCTTGTTCATTTTCATCATCATCTTCTTCTTCTTTCTCTTCTTCTTCACCTTCTTCTTTTCTTCTTCTTTTTCTACTTCTACTCTTCTTCTTCTTCTTTTCCTTCTTATTTTTCTTCATCCGCTTCTTTTCTTCTTCTTCTTCTTCTTCTTACTCTTGTTGTTGTTGTTGTTGCTGTTGCTCTTCTTCTTCTTCTTCCTTCTATTTTTCGTCATCTTCTTCTTCTTCTTTTTCTCCTCCTCCTTTAACTTCATCTTCTTCTTCTTCTTCTTCTTCTTCTTCTTCTTCTTCTTTGTCTTCTTCTTCTTCTTCCTCTTCTTCTTCTTATGCTTCTTATTCTTCTTTGTCTTTTTCTTCTTCGTATTCTTCTTCGTCTTCTTCAACTTGTTTCTCTTCATATTCCTCTTTTTCATTTTCTTCTTCTTCATCATCTACTTCTTCTTCTACTTCTTCTTCATCATCATCTTCATCTTCTTCTTCTCCTTCTTTTTTCATTGTTCTTGCTCTTCATCTATTTCTTCTTCTTCTTCTTCTTCTATTACTTAATCATCTCCATCATCAACATTTTCTTCTTCTTCTTCTAGTTTATCATCACCATCATCATCATCTCCATCCCTCTTCTTGTTTATCTTTTTCTTCTTTTTCTTCTATTTCTTTTTCTTCTATTTCTTTTTATTCTTTTTCTTTGCCTTCCTCATCTTCTTCTTCTTCTTTTACTACTTGTTCTTCATCTTTATCTACTTCTTCTTCTTTTATTTTGTCTTTATCTTCTTCTTCTTCTTCTTCACGTTTTCTACTTCTTCTTTTTCTCCTTCTTCATCTTATTATTCTTCTTTTTCTTCATAATCTTCTTCTTCTACTTTTGCTTCATCTACTTCTTCTTCTAAATCTTTTTCTTCTACGTCTTCTTCTTCTTCTTCTTCTAATTCATCTACTCCATCTTCTCCTTCTTCTTCTTCTTGTTCTTCTTCTTCTACTTCTTCTTCCTCTTCTTCTTCTTCCTCTCCTTCTTCCTCTTTTATGTCTTCTTCTTCTACTTTTTCTCATCTTCTTTTTCTTATTCTTACTCTTCATCTTCTTCTTATTCTTCTTTTTCTCTACTTCATCTTGTTCTTATTCTTGTTCTTCTACTTCTTCTTCTTCTACTTCTTCTTCTTCTTCTTCTTATTCTTCTTCTTCTTCTTCTTCTTCTTCTTCTTCTTTGATTTCTTCTTCCTCAACTTTTTTCATCTTTTTCTTCTTCTTCTTCTTCCTCTTCCTCATCCTCCTCCTCTTTTTCTTCTTCTTCTTCTTCTTCATTTTCTTCTTTTCCTACTTCTTCGTCTTTTTGATCTTTTCTACTTCTTGTTCTACTACTTCTTCTTCTTCATCGTCTTCTTCTTCTTCAACTTGTTCTTGTTCCTTCCCTCCTTTTCCATCTTCTTTTTCCTCTTCTTCATCTTCTCCTTCTTTGTCTTCTTCTTCTCCTCCTTCTTCTTCCTCTTCCTCTTCTTCCTCTTTTTCTTCTTCCTTTTTTTCATCTTTTTCTTCTTCATCTTCATCTTCTTCTTTTTTTTATTCTACTTTTTTTTATTCTACTTTTTTTGTTCTTCTTCTTCTTTTCGTCATCTTATTCTTCTTCTTCTTCCCTTTCTTCTTCTTCTTCTTCTTCTAATTCTTCTTCTTCTTCATCTTCCTCTTCTTCTTCTTCTTCTTCTTCTTCGTCTTCTTTTTCTTCATCTATTTCTTCCTCCTCTACTTCTTTCTCTTCTTCACCATCTTCTTCTTCATCTTTATCATCATCTTCTTCTTCTTCTTCTTCTTCTTAGTTGTCATCATTTTCTTCTTCTTCTTCTTCTTCTTGTCCCATCTTCTTCTTCATCATCTTCTTCTTCTATTTCTTTTACTTCTTCTTCTTCTTCTTCTTCTACTACTACTACTTCTTCTTCTTCTCCTTCTTCTTCTTCTTCTTCTTCTTCTTCTTCTTCTTCTTTTCCTTCTTCAATGTCATCTTCTTATTCTTTGTCTTCTTCTTCTCCTTCCAGTTTTTCTTCTTCTTCTTCTT
>JAIUJO010001105.1:142500-145000 GCA_023846275.1 Vanilla planifolia
CTTTTTTTCTTCTTTTGCTTCTTGTCCTCCTTCTTCATTCACTTCTTCTTTTCTTCTTCTTCTACATGTTCTTCTTTTCTTCTTCTTCTTCTCTTTCTTCCTCGTCTTCTTCTTTGACTTCACCTTCTTCTTCTTCTTCTTTTTCTTCTTCTTTTTTTTCTTCTTCTTCTCCTTCTCATTCTTCTTCTTCCTTATCTTCTTCCTCTTCTTCTTCTCTTCTTCTTCTTCTTCTACATCTTCGACTTCTGCTACTACTTCTTCTTCTTCTACATCTTCGTCTTCTGCTACTTCTTTATCTTCTTCTTATTCGTCCTCTTCGTCTTCTTCTTGTTCTTCTTTGCCTCATTCTTCTACTTCTGCTTCGTCTTCTTCTTCTTCATCCTCTTCTTCCTCTTCTTCTTCTTCTTTTCATCTTTCTCTTCTTCTTCTTATTGTGCTTCTTCATCATCTTTTTCTTATTCTACTTTGTCTTCTTTTACTTCTTCTTCTTCTCTTTGTTCTTCTTCTTCATTTCCTTCTTCTTTGCCTTCTTCCTATTCTTCTTCTTCTTTTTCTTCTTCTTCTTCTTCTTTTCTTCTTCTTCTTCTTTTTCTTCTTCTTTTTCTCCTTCTTCTTCTTCTTCTTCTTCTTCTTCTTCCTCTTCTTCTTCTTCTTCGACTTCTTCTTAATCATCATCTTCTTCTTCTTCTTCTATTTCTACTCCTTCATCTTCTTATTCTTCTTCTTCTTCTTCTTCTTCTTCTTTTTCTTGGTCTTCCTTTTCTTCATCTTCTTCTTCTTCTTCCTCATCTTTTTCTTCTTATTATTCTTCTTCTTCTTCATCATCTTCTTCTTCTTCTTGGTGTTCTTCGACTTCGTCTTCATCTTCTTCTTTTTCTTTTTTTTCTTCTTTTTCATCATAATCATGTTCTTCTTCTTCTTCTTCTTCCACTCCTCACTCTTCTACTTTTCTTCTTCTTCTTGTTATTTTTCTTCTTCTCATTCTTCTTCTCCTTCTTCTTCTTCTTTTACTTCATCTTCTTCGTCTTCTTCTTCTTCCTCCTCTTTTGCTTCTCCTTCTCCTTCTTCATCTTCTTCTTATTCTTTTTCTTCTTTTCCTTGTTCTTCTTTTTTTCTTATTCTTCAACTACCACTTCTTCTTCTTCATCTTCTTCTTCTGTTTGTTCTTGTACTCTTACTTATTCTTCTTTTTCTTTTTCTTCTTCTTCATCTTCTTCTTCTACTTCTTCTTTTTCTTCTTCTTCTTCTTCCTCTTCTTCTTCTTCTTCTAATTCTTCTTCTTCTTCTTCTTCTTTTATGTTTTCTTCCTCTTGTTCATCTTCTTATTCTTGTCTTTCCTCTTGTTCTTCATCTCATTCTCCCTCTTCTTCATTTTCTTCTTCTTCTTCTTCTTCATCATCTATTTCCTCTTTTTAACTTTCTTCTTCTCATTTTTCTTCTCCTTCTTCTTCTTCCTCTTCTTCTCCTTTTTCTTCTTCTTTGCTCTCCCCTTCTTCTTCTTCTTCTTCTTCTTCTTCTTTTCTTCTAATTCAACTTGTTCTTCTTGTTCTTCTTTGTCTTCTTTTTCTTCATCATCTTCTTCATCTTCTTCTACTACTTCTTCATCTTCTCCGTTTTCTTCTTCTTCTCCTTCTCCTACTCCTTTTTCTCCTTCTTCTTCTTCTTCTTCTATTTCATCATCATCTTCTTTTTCTTTTTGTTCTTCATCATCTTCTTCTGCTTCTTTTCATCATCTTCTTCTTCTTATCCTTTTTCTTCTACTTCCCCACCTACATCTCTCCTTCTTCGTCCTCTCCTTAATTTTCTTCTTCTTATTCTTCGCCATGTTTTTCTTCGTCGCCTCCTTCTTCTTCTTCTACTTCTTCTTCTTCTTGTTCGTCTTCTACAACTTCTTTTCCTTCTTCTTCGTCTTCTTCTTCATCTTCTTCTTCTTCAACTTCTTCTTCTTCATCTTCTTCTTCTTCATCTTCTTCCTTATCTTCATTTTCTTATTTTATTTCATCTTCTTCTTCATCTTCTTCTTCGTCTTCTTCTTCTTCTTCTTAATCTTCTGCTTCTTCTTCGTATTCTTTTTTCCTCATCTTCTTTTTCTTCTTCTTCTTCTCCTTATTGCTCTTCTACTTCAAGTTTTCCTTGTTCTTCTTCTCTTCGTTCTTCTATTTCTTCATCATCTTCTTCTTCTTCTTCTCCTCCTTGTTCCTCTTTTTCTTCTTCACCTCCTTGTTCCTCTTTTTCTTCTTCTTCTTCTTCTTCTTTTTCTTAATTTTCTTCTTCTTATACTTCATCTTCTTCCTCTTCTTCTCCCTCATCTTGTTATTCTTCTTTTTCTCCTTCTTCTTCTTCTTCTTCTCCAATTTCTCCTTCTCCTTCATCTTCCTCCTATTGCTTCTTCCTCTTCTTCTTCTTCTTCTTCTTCTTCTTCGTCTTCTTTTTCTTCTTCTTCTTCTTCTAATTCTTCTTCTTCTTCTTCATCTTCTTCTTCTTCTTCTTCTTCTTCTTC
>JAIUJO010000547.1:0-2500 GCA_023846275.1 Vanilla planifolia
GAAGGAGAAGAAGAAGAAGAAGTGGAAGTAATAGAAGAAGAAGAAGAAGAAATAAAAGAAGATGATGATGATGGAGAAGATGAAGAAGAAGGAGACGAAGAAGAAGAAGATGGTGAAAAAGAGGAAGAAGAAGATGACGAAGATAAAGAGGAAGTGGAAGAAGAAGAAGACGAAGAACAAGTAGAAGAAGAAGAAGAAGAAGAAGAGGAAAAAGAAGAAGAAGAAGAAGAAGAGGAAGAAGAAGTAGAAGAAGAAGAAGAAAGAAGAAGAAAAAAGAGAAGGCAAAGATGAAGAAGAAGAATGAAAAGAAGAAGAAGAAAAAGAAGAAGAGAAAGAAGGGGAAGTTAAAGGAGAAGAAGAAGGAGAAGAACAAGAAGAAGAAGAAGAAGAAGAGACGAAGAAGAAGACGAAAAAGAAGAAGAAGAAGAAGAGGAAGTAGAAGAAGAAAAAAATGAAGAAGAAATAGAAGAAGAAAGAGAAGAAGAAAAAGAAGTAGAAGAAGAAGAAGAAGAAGAAGAAGAAGAAGAAGAAGGAGAAGAGAAGAAGTTGAAGAAGAAGAAAAAGAAAAAGAAGAAGAGGAAGCAGAAGAAGATAAAGATGAAGAAGAACAAGAAGAAGAAGGAGAAGAAGAAAAAAAGTAGAAGTAAAAGTGAAAGAAGAAGAAGAAGATGGAGAATAAAAGAAGTGGAAGAAGAAGAAGAAGGAGATTATGATGTTGAAAATCAAGTAGCAAAAGATGAAGGGGAAGAGGAAGAAGAAGTAGAAGAAGAAGAAGAAGAAGAAGTGGAAGACGAAGAAATAGAAGAAGAAGAAGAGCAGCAAAAGGAACAAGAAGAAGATGGAGAAGAAGAGGAAGAAGAAGAAGAGAAGAAGAAGAGGAAGAAGAGGAGGAAGAAGAAGAAGAAGAAGAAGAAGAAGAGAAAGAAGAAGAAAAAGAATGAGAATAAGAGTAAGAAGAAGAAGAAGGAGAAGAAGAAGAAGAAGAAGAGGAAGAAGAAGAAGAAGAAGAAGATGAAAGAGAAGAAGAAAAAGAAGAAGAAGAATAAGAGTAGGAAGAAGCAGAAGTAGAAGAAGAAGTAGTAGAAGAAGAATAACAACAAGAAGCAGAAGGAGAAGAAGAAAAAGAAGAAGAAGAAGAATTAGAAGAGGAAGAAGTAGAGGAAGTAGAAGAAGAAGAAGAAGAAGACAAACAAGAAGGAGAAGAATATGAATAATCACAATGATAACAACGATACAAATAAGAAGAAGAACCAGAAGGAGGAGAAGAAGTATAATGAGAAGAAGAAGAGGAAGAAGACAACGAAGAAGAAGAAAAAAAGAACAAAAATGAAGAAGAAGAAGATGACAAAGATGAAGAAGAAAAAGAAGATGACAAAGATGAAGAAGAAAAAGAAGAAGAAGAAAAAAGAAGATGATGATGATGATGGTGAGGATGATGATGGTGATGCTGATGATGATAATGAAGAAGAGGAAGAAGAAGAAGAAGAAGAATAAGAAGAAGAAGAAGAAGTAGAAGAGGAAGAAGAACAAGAAGAATAAAAGGGAGTAGTATAAAACGAACAAGCAGAAGATAGTGTAGTAGAAGAAGAAGAGGAAGTTGAAGAAGAAGAAGAAAACGAAAAAGAAGATGACAAAGATGAAGAAAAAGAATAAGAAAGAGAATAATAATAATAATAATAATAATAATAATAATAATAATGATAATAATAATAAAAAGAAGAAGAAGAAGAAGAAGAAGAAGGAGAGGGAGAAGAAGTTGAAGAAAAAGAAGAAGAAAATGAAGTACAAGTATAAGAAGAAGTAGGAGAAGAAGGAAAAGAAGAAGAAGAAGAGGAAGAAGAAGAAGAGGAAGAAGAAGAAAAAGAAAAGGGGAAGATGAAGAAGAAGAAGAAGTAGAAGAAGAAGAAGTTGAAGGAGAAGAAGAAGAAGAAGAAGAAGAAGATGAGGAGGAATATGATGAAGAAGAAGAACAAGGAGGAAAGAAGAAGAAGAAAAAGAAGAAGTTTTTGGAGAAGGAGGAGGAGGAGGAGGAGAAGGAGAAAAGAAAAGAAGAAAACAAAGAAGAAGAAGAAGAAGTAGAAGTAGAAGATGAAGAAGAGGAAGAAGAAAGAGAGTTATAATAATAATAATAACAATAACAATAACAACATAATAATAATAATAACAATAATAAATTAAGACGAAGAAGAAGAAGATGGAATAGTAGAAGAAGAATAACAATAGTAGTAGTAATAATAACAACAATAATAATAATAATAATAATAACAATAATAATAATAATATTAATAATAATAATAATAATAATAATAATAATAATAATATGGAGAAGGAGAAGAAGAAGAAGAAGAAGCAGAAGAAGAAGGAGAAAGAGATGAAGAAATAGAAGAAAAAGAAGAAGAACAAGAAGAAGAAGAAGAAGAAGATGAAGAAGAAGAAGAAGAAGAAGAAGATGGTGATGATGATAATGATGATGACAAAGAAGAAGAAGAAGAAGAAGATG
>JAIUJO010000547.1:10000-15000 GCA_023846275.1 Vanilla planifolia
AAAAAAGCAAATTCTTCATTTTCCAATAGAATATGAACAAATTATGTTACAAACAGATGCCTTAGATTTATTCTGGTCTAAAGTCTTAGTAACAAATACAAATGAGATTGTAGCATATACTTCAGAAAATTTACAAAACCCCAAAGTAAATATGCTACTTATGATAAAGAATTATTGGCTATAAAATTAGCCATCAAAAGTCTCAAAATATATCTACTCCATATAGTATTTATCATAGAAACTGACAATAAATCTATTGCCCAATTATTACAAAAAAAGACTATAAATAATCCAGAAGAAAATCTTCAATGCATACGTCTTGCTTTATACCTTGAAATATTTACTTACAATGTTAAATATATTCCTGGTTTTATTAACATTATTACTGATTTTCTTAGCAGACCATGAACGAAGAAGATCTTAAATTTCTCAAAGACTTTGTAGAAAAAATGAAAAGAGCAGGAGAATTTACAGAAATTCTCGCTAAGAAAGCAAAGGCCCAAAAGGCCGAAGTAGAGACATCTACCCAAAACCAAAAGACAAAAGCTTCTCATGCCCAACAGGCATCAAAAACCTAAAAGGTTGATTTAAAAATCAAGCTCAACCAGCTAAAGTTCTAATTAAACACAAAATCAATTCTTATGGAACCCTCGAAAAGGGAAAAACATTTGCCTCTACAATGGCAAAAGAATGATATAACAAAGCTCTCAAAGAATCAGATCCAGATTTCTTTGAGAAAATAAATGGATGTTTCCATGCTTTACAAGCCAATGATTGGCGATCAGCAAATTATTGGCTAACGCAAATTGAGAAAGGTTACTTAAGCTTGAAGCAAACAATGGTCCAATAGACCAATCAAGAAGAAAACTACAAGAAGACCCTGGAATAATTATTGTCCAGATCTACAACAACTCAGTCTTCTTCTTTGCAAAAATTCCAACAACAACTTTCGTCAATTGAACCACTCTCAGAATTATTTGCTAACAGCCATACTTCTGATCTGATTCATTTTTCGTATTAAGGATTTCTTATCCTTATTACATATGTTCAATATAAAGTAAGAAGAAACAAGAAAATTAGAGGCTGAAGTTACTATTCAGGAAATGCTTCAGCTATATCAGCAAAATATTTTGGATTAGGAAAAGTTGCTTTTATTCTTTAAGTAACTTGAGGAAACAAACATAAAGCAATTGTTTCTCAATCAAGAAGTTTTTTATTCTATTACTGAAAGGCCTAGAATAATAGCTTTCTTCAATGAGATTCCGAAATACCAAGTCCATCTCAGAAAAGGACTAGTACATGAAGTCTATATTAATACCAGACAACCCGAAGATTATACAGGTTTATTCCAGACATTTGCAAGAATAGCCTGAATCTTTACTCGACTAAATTATCAACAATTTCTTTTCTGCATATGGACAATCTGGGAAGAATGTGAGTATATCAATTTATACTCTTCAATTTAGTTATGGATGCCTGTAAAACATTCAGATACTACACCAGTACTTGAAGAATTCAAATCAAGCTTATTCAATCAAGAAGAAGCTCGATGGTATGCTGCTACAGACTTTTTTTAGAAGCTAGATTTCAATTCTAAATATATAGCCAAACAAATTCATTGTAGGAAGACAGTCTATTTTCTGGACACTTAAGCCAACGAAGCTGAAGACTTAACTCAGAAAGGAAAGAAAATAAAAATGTTTCTGAGAAAGATTAAATTGGGCAAAATAGGACAAGCAGCTAAAGAAGACTTCTTTGCTACTTGCACGAAATTCAATTCAAAAAACAATGAATTGGATGAAGAAACTATGGAAGCTTTGGCCCTCACAGATTAAAGCATAGTGGGACTATAAAAAATCCCTTTACAAACACATTTCAACGCCTTCAAAAGCATTCAAAAGATTCCCAGCTACAGCACAGGACAATAAATGAAGTACGATCGACAGTGAACAGTGTACGATCTACAGTGAACATTGTACAATGAACAGTACGAGGAATAGTGCTGAGCAATTATCAAAAGCAATATGTACCAGTAACGGTACTTTCTTTTGCTTCCAACAGAAGCAAGCCTGGTCTATAAATTTAGACGCTCTCTAGAAAAAAGGCAACAGAAGAAATCTAGCTTTCTATTTTCTGCTTTCTGCTCTTTCTTTTCCTACCTCCACTATTGTAAACCTCCACTCTTGTAAAATACTCTTTTGAAGATTTTATAAAGCTACTAAGCTTGGTGTGCCGTTGTAAAACTGGTATCAGAGCCTTGAGCTCATGTTGTCTTGTAAGTTTTTTAATGAAATAAACTTTATGTTTGCTTCTTATATTATGTCTGAGTAAGTTTTCATTTATGTCTTCTTATTAAAAGATTTGTTGGTACAATGAGTTACATTGTTTTAAGATTCTTCTTCTTCTTTGTATTCTATTTCTTTATGTTGTGGAGTAGGAAATGAACCATAGCTATACTCCTACTTTGTGTAGCAGTCTACTAGGGATGGTGGTCTTTGTAAGAATCTCTAACCTCTCCCCAAAAGCCACGGGAACCTTGCGGTTTTGGAAGGGTAGATGTAGCCGTAAAATAGAGGGTCAAAACAGAAATACGATACAAAAGAAGAACAAACCTCTTAAAAAAATCAAAACTCATCTTACAAACTTATCTAGTAATAAGAAAACATAAACATCTACACTAAATGAAAAACATACTGATTCCCGATGACACTTACAAGTGTTAAATTACTGAAAACATTCTAGGATTATGAACATATAAAACACATACCTACCACTGTTGGAAATGACCCTACAATAATAAGAATACTGAATTTAATCATTGGTCTATTAAAAGAGATCAAAGATAAAATTCAGAATCTAGAACTCAAAAATAATAATAAATCTAAGTTCTATTATGTTGGAACAAAACTAATCAAATAATAATGGTTAAATTAAAATCCATAGACTTTATTATGGATTTACAAAAATTAGATAAATCCTTTTACTTGGAGTTCCTAGAACTTCAACAAAAAGAACTCACTAGAGAAATTACTAATGAAAAAATTTATAACTTTTATGAATAAAATCATGAAGTTATAGATTTTTATAGAAACCAATTAGAAAATGATTATAGCATTAGGATGAAAAGAGGAGAAAGTACTACACGTACTCTTTATCTTCCTGATCCTCATGGTTATGTTGCACAAACACCTTCACCTGAAGTTAACATGCAGGAATCTCAAGGAGATAATATGGAACAAGTTCATACTACTCCATATTCGTCCATGTTAAATTATGGTAAACGCTCAGATTGGCGTACATACCATAAAAATAAAAATCGACATTTAGAAGAAAAGAGAGACTCCTCTACTTGGGGACTCACTTTAAACATAGATGTTATACCATATAAAAGAGTCAAAGATTATTGCATAGAATTGACTAAAAAAATAAAAGGAATTATATTTATGCTCCCTCCTGCTATGAATGTTTCAAAATACATCCAATTCGCTACATCATACTGGAAAGGAAATGCCCTATCTTGGTTGACCAATTTTGAAAGAAATAATAAAGAAGAATGTCAAAAAATCCTACAACAAACAGATAAACAAACTGCAATTTAAATGCTGGTTTCACTACTAGTTGCTAATTTTACTAGATCAGAATAGAGTGAAAACCTAAACTATGAAGAAAAACTTCATAAAATGAAAATATGTGACATATGTATGTTAGATGAATTTGTTTCCACATAGGATATATTTATCATCTAAATGAAACTCATCAATAAGAGTTTTGGATACAAGGGTTTTTTTTCTAAAATACCCTTTCCTTGGAACAATATAATATCTACAAAATACGAACAGTTACTTACATCTAGAGGAACTCTTAGACAACACAACACAGGAATGCTTACAAGAGCATGTGTAGAATCTATTGAAAAGATCTGTGAAAATACTTTTGCTCAAAAGGAAATGAGTAGAAACTTAAAATCTTCTACAATGGGGCTACAACTATTGCTCAAAATTCTTAGAAGATTTACATTATATTTATGGTTGTCCACTTGTTTTTGACTGGAGGACATATGCTTTTAAACCATATAAAAAGAAAAGAAATCCAAGATATAAAATTTCTAAAAGAAAATAGAAACTCGAATTTAGAAAAGAACAAAGGTTTAGGAAAAAGAAGTTTATCAAAAAAATATAATAAGAAGAAAGGTAAAAAACATTGTAGATGTTTTAATGTAACAAAAAAGGACATTATGCAAATGAATGCCCAGTTAACATCAAAAGAGTTATTATTCCTAATATAGAGGAATATTCCATCAACATTGGAACAATTGATAAAATTTCTAATGACAATAATTCTGTCTATGAAATTACATCTTATTATGACTCCATAGAGTCTGAATCTGAGTCCACAGAGTCTGAATCTGAACAACCTTCAGACAAACAATTAAAACGTTTTGACAAACTAAAAATCAGTATGATTACAATAAACAAAACGTTGGCACAAATAAAGGTTATTTTTTTATTACCATCGCTAAAACTTCCCAAAAAGGAAAAAATATCCTCACTAGGATATACAATCTACATGGGAAAAATGCTTAGACTTAAGCGTTATTGAACTACAGAGGTAACATTAGATCTAATCATTTTAATACCATTTGGATACTATAGGATAATACATAATATCCCATATCATGCCAAAGAAAATATCTTCATCACTAATGGGATAGTTGAACCCATGACATATAATGCACCAATAGTCTTGATTAAAAATGTCAGTCTAGAAGATTGGGATTATTTAATTAGATCAAACGATGCTATTGAAACACTTGTTATCAATAAATATGAAGATTTTCCCATCATAACATCTGAAACAGCTATAGATGATTTAGAGAATTCCAAAAAATATCGAGAATTTCGAATCAATATGATTACACTTACTTCTGAAGAAGTAAATACAACAGGCTACTTGATAGTGTAGGAGAATAATTTGAAATTTTAGATGAAGACTTCAAAAAC
>JAIUJO010000547.1:20000-32500 GCA_023846275.1 Vanilla planifolia
GAAGAGGTTGAAGAAGAAGAAGAGGAAGAAGAAGAACAAGAAGAAGAAGAAGAACAACAACAACAAGAAGAAGAGAAGAAGAAGAAGAAGAAGGAGAAGAAGAAGAAGAAGAAGAAGAAGAAGAAGAATTTGTTGCAACTACCATAGTTTTCTCTTATACTATCATGTAATTCAGTAGTATTTACTTCTTCAAAAGTAATTGTATTCATATTTATTCTTAATTCTCGATATTTTTTGGAATTTTCAGATTCCTCTATTGCTGTTTCAGAGACTATTATAGGAAAATCCTCATATTTACGAATAACTAATTTGCCAATAGCATCGTTTTGTCTAATTAGATAATCCCAATCTTCCAAACTAGTATTTTTTATTAAAATTGTAGGAGCTTGGTAAGTCATGGGTTCTATTATCCCATGAGTAATAAAAATATTTTCTTTGGCATGATGTGGGATATTATGTATTATCCCATAATTGCCAAAAGGTATTAGGATGATTAAGTCTATGTTATTTCGGTAGTTCGATAACATTTTAGTGTAATAATTTTTCCCATATAGATAGTGTATCCCAGTGAGGATATCCTTTCTTTTTTTGGAAGTTTTAGGGATGGTAATAAAGGTATAACCTTTATTTGAGTTAATATTTTATTTATTATAATCATATTGACTTTGAGTTTTTGGAACTCTTCTACGTTAGGGATTATATCTTTTTTAATGTTTACAGGGCATTCATTTGCATATTGTCCTTCTGTGTTACATTTAAAACATCTACAATGTTTTTTACCTTTCTTTTTATTATATTTTTTAACGAATTTCTTTTTCTTAAATTTTTTATCTTCCTATAACTATTCATCTTCCTAATTTTGAAGATGTTACAATTCATGCTTTAGTCGATACTGGAGCTGAAGCTAGTTTACTCCAACAAGTCTTTATTCCCAAACAAATTGGACACCTTTAGACCACAAAATTTCTCTTACTGATTTCATGGGATGACAAGTACCCGTCACCCATAAGATTGCTAACCTTGCTATTTCTATCCCTGATATTCATAACAATGTTACTACTTAAAAATTTAATTTTGCATTACTTCCTTTAGAATTTAGTATCGACTGTCTAATTGGTCTAGATAACCTTTGTCATTTTTCTCTTTTCAACACTTACTTCTTTACTTTTGATGGGCATACCGTCCCTTGCATACATTTTTCGGCCCATATTGCTCTTTATTATACTCCTACAGCACTGCGTGGTGAATCTTCACAAAAAACTACGTTAGTTGACACAAATTCTCTTCATCCCATATACACATATAATATCCCCACTTCAAACACATTTGAAGAAGTTGTTCATAAACTATTAGAATCATTATATTCAGCTGATCCCCTTAAATAGTTTGATAAATCTCCTGGATATTGTTCTATTTAACTCTTAGAACAATATAAAAATACCAATATACATGTTAATAATATAATGGTAACACCCCTAGACAAACAAGAATTTAACAGTCAAATACAAGAAATATTAACTTTAAAATTAATACAAAAAAGCCATAGTCCTCATTCTTCTCCTGCTTTCATAGTAAGAAATCATGTTGAGATTAAACGAGGAAAAGCTCGGATGGTTATAAATTATCGTAAGCTAAATTCCTGTACAAAGTTTGATGGTTATTTTATTTCGACTGCTGAGCACCTAATTAAACAAATTCAAGGTGCAAAATACTATAGCAAATTTGATGACAAATCTGGATTTTTGCAGATCAAATTTTCAAATCAAACATCTATAGAGCTCTAACATCTTTTAGTTGTCGACAAGGGCATTATGAATAGCTAGTTATGCCATTTTGTTAAAAAAATACACCTCAAATATTCCAAAAATGGATTAATTCTATATTTGGATACTTACCATATGTAGTAGCTTATATAGATGGTATTCTAGTTTTTTTCTCTACAGAGGAAGAACATAAAGATCATCTATTACATGTTATTAAGTTAATGCTAAATCATGGCATTATCCTAAGCCCAAAGAAAATCAAACTATTCAAAACTAAAATCAATTTTCTTTGAAAACAAATAAAAAATGGTCAAATACAATTACAAGACCATATATATATATATATATAAGTTAAGGAATTTCCTAAAAACTTTACCAGTTTAAAACAACTGCAAAGTGTTTTAGGACTTCTAAATTATGGACGAAAATTTATCCCAAAACTTTCTTCTAAAATTAAAGCCTTACAAAACAAATTAACCTCTGAACAGCAAAATACAAAAAGATTAATGGAGAACAACCTCGAAGATGGAATACAAAAAAATAACATTTTTCCTTTAGTCCTGAAGAATAAAAGGAAATAAAACAAATTAAAGAATTTGTTACTAAAAAACAAATCCTTCATTTTCTAACAGAAAATGAACATATTAGTTTACAAACTGATGCCTCGGTTTTATTTTGGTCTGGTGTATTAGTTACAATTACCCATGACATAATAGCATATTCTTTGGGAAAATTTACAAAAATCGAAAGCAAATACTCCACTTATGATAAAGAATTATTGGCTATAAATCTAGCAATAAAAGCCTCAAAATCTAACTTGTCCATAGAGAATTCACTATAAAAACTTATAACAAATCAGTAGCACAATTTCTACAAAAAAAGACAATACACAACTCAGAAGAAAATCTAAGATGCATACGTCTTGCTCTTTCCTTGGAATTTTTTAATCATACTGTCAAATATATTCCTGGTTTTGCTAACATAATTGCTGATTTCTTAGCATATCATGAACGAAGAAGAACATATTTTCCTCAGATCCTTTGTAGACAAAATGAAGAGATCTAGAGAATTTACTGAAATCCTTCCGAAAAAAGCCAAAGCCCAGGAAACCATTCAACAAGTGGAGTGTTTGTTTAAAGCCCAACAGACAGAAACTAAAAAACCCCAACCAGCAGAAATTATGCAAACCCAACAGGCAGAAAGTTCCCACAAAACTCTACAAATCAAGACCTTGGTCGGAAAGAAAATCCAGACAGGTTTAATTGAAAAAGGAAAAATATTTGCCTCCACCATTACAAAGGACTGGTACAATAAAGCGCTAAAAGAAGCCGATGTAGATTTTTATGATAAAATCAATGGTTGTTTCAAAGCACTTCAAGCTAGTGATTGGCTTTCTGCCAATTATTGGCTTACCCAGATGGAAAAGTCTTATTTGATAGAAAAACAACTCATATTAGAATATAGTTCTCGTGAACACTGCTACAAGAAACAATTAGAACTCTTACTGACAAGATCAACTGCTTCTCAATCAACTGCCTTATTAACAATAAAAGAAGAGTTGAGGAATAGAGAACCTCTAGCAGACATCTTTTCAACAATCCAAACAGCAGATTTGATTCACTTCAGTATCAAAGATTTCTTGACTCTCCTACATCAGTTTAACATCAAATAGATGAAGTCTAAAAACTTGAAGCGAAAGCAACTGTTCAAAAAATGATACAACTTTATCAACAGAATATCTTAGACGAAGAAAAACTAGTCTTGTTCTTCCAACAACATGAAGAAACTCATGTCAAGCAACTTTTTTTAAATCAAGAAGTACTTTATTATATATCCTTTGAAAATCCTCGAATTATTGCCTGTTTCAACGAAATTCCCAAATATCAACAACATCTATGCAAGGGAATTGTTCATGAAGTCTATGTCAACACAACACATCCAGAAGACTATTTAGGGTATATTCCAGAGATATGCAAAAATAGCCTCTCTGCCTATGCCAGCAAATTCTCTACAATATTTGTCTTCAGAATTTGGTCAATCTGGGAAGAACGAGACTACATTAATCTATATTCTACGACTCAAGTATGGACGCTCATTCGAAATATAGATGCTCCCCCAATTTTAGAAGACTTTAATGCTAATATCTTCAATAAAGACATATCAAAGAAACAGGCTGCTTTAGAATTTTTTCAAAAAAATTACATTTAATGCCAAATACTTTGCAAAAAAGGTTCTTTGTGAAAAATTAGTTGTGTTGCTAGACACATTGGCTCCCGAAACAAAAGAATGTTCTTGCAGAGAACAAAAGGTAAAAAAATTTTTAAAGTCTTTAAAGTTAGGAAAAATTGGACAAGCAGCCAGAGAGGAATATTATAAAGACTATGACATAGGAGATCAAGATAATACTCTAGATGATTGTACAATGAAGGCACTTGCCCTTACTGATTAAAAAAGCATGGTGGACCCCAAAATTCAGGTGCACTACAAAAAGGAAAAGATACACAACCCAAAGTAGAACGCACTACAAAAAAAAAGAAAAGCCTTTTTCAAAAGAAAGGAAGATGCTGTCGACCACCTGTCATTTCTTACTTAGGCTCGAAGAAACTTCAGCCAAATGGAGAGGCATCGAAAAAAATACTTTGAATGTTTTAAGTGTGTTTGTATGCTCTCTCTGTAGTTTTCCTAAAGTTTGCTCTGTTGATTTGAAGTTTGTGCAAAGTTTGTGCTTGTGTAAAAAAAATTGGTATCTGAGCCTGTGTTCAAGTTCTGTAAGTCTTTATTATAAACAGTATATGTTTTTGCTTACCTTTAGCATGTTTAACTAAACATTCCCCTTTGTGTTTTAATAATCTTTTTGTTTATACAATGGGTTAGTTTTATTGCAATACTTTTGGTTGTATTTTTTTACGCTATGGAGTAGAAAATCGAACCATAGCTGTGCTCCTATTTTATGGTAGCAATCTACTAGGGATGGTGGTCTTTGTAAGAATCCCTAACTTCCCCCAGAAAGCCACGGGAACCTTGCAGTTTTGGAAGGGTGGATGTAGCCGTAAAATAGAGGGTCAAAACAGAAAAATACAAAAACAAATAAAAAAAAGTAGGGCAAGAAACAAAGTCTATTATACAAACATAAATATTATTAAGACACAAAGACTTAAAATATGAAAGAAATTTTAGTTCCTAACAATAGTTATAATTATCAAGTTTCTAATACAAAGGATTATGAACACATAATCCGTTTGCCTACCACAGTAGGACAAGATCCTGTCATAGCAGATATTTTGAACTTTATTGTAGATCAATTAAAAGAAATAAAAGATAAAATTCAAAAACTTGAAGATAATAAAAAAACTAGTAATATTGGAAGTATACCTACAACTTCTATGTTCCATTACCTTGGAACAAAATTAACCAAACATTAATGGTTAAACTTAAATCTTCAGAAAAAATTATGGATTTACAAAAGTAGATAAATCTATTTATTCTAAATTCTTAGAACTTCAAAAATAAGAAATAACTGGAGAAACTTCTAATGAAAATCTTTATTCATATTATGAACAAAATCAACAAATAATAGATTTTTATAGATCCCAAACAGACTATAAAATTAACATGGAAAGAGGAGAAAGTAGTACACTTTATCTACCAGGACCTCCTGGTTATATACCACAATCACCTCCTCATGAAACTCCACCTTCACTTACTCATATACCCTCACCTGGACCAGAAGTCCCCATGAGAAAATCTCAAAGAGATAATATAGAACAAATTCATGTAACTCCTTATTCTACCATGATAAATTATGGTAAACACTCAGATTGGCATACCTACCATAAAAATCGAAATAGACATCTTGAAGAGAAGAGGGATTCCTTAACTTGGGGATTAACACTAAATATAGATCATCTGTCATATAAAAAAAATAAAAGACTATTGTGTAGAATGGACACTAAAAATAAAAGGAACTATGTTTATGCTTCCTCCTACTATGACTGTAGCAAAATATATTCAGTTTGTTACTTCCTGTTAACAAATTTTGAAAAAATAATCAAGCAGAATGTCAAAACATTCTTCAACAACCAGCTAAACAAACAGTAATAGAAATGATAATTTCATTATTAGTAGTCGATTTTATTGGATTCGAATGGAATGAAAATCAAAATTATGAAGAAAAACTTCATAAAATGAAACTATGTGATATATGTATGTTAAATGAATTTGTAGCTACATATATAGGATATATTTATCATCTAGACAAAACTCTACAACAAGAGTTTTGGATACAAGGATGCTTTTCAAAAATTCCATTTCCTTGGAATGACATAATACCTGCTAAATATCTTGAATTAATATCCTCACAAGGAACTATGAGACCCCATAACACTGGTATGCTCAGAAGAGCATGTGCCGAAGCTATGGAAAAAACTTGTGAGAATAAATCTGCTTAAAAGGAAATGAGTAGAAATTTAAAATCATCTAGAATGGGCTACAATTATTTCTCAAAATTCTCAGAAGATTTAAATTATGTCTATGGATGTCCTCTAGTTTATGATTAGAGAATATATTCCAAACCATCTTTTAAAAATAAAAGAAAACACAAATATAGAATCACTAAAAGATAATGGAAACCAGAATTTAAAATAGATAAAAAATTTAAGAAAAAGAAATTCGTTAAAAATATAATAAAAATAAAGGTAAAAAACATTGTAGATGTTTTAAATGTTACAAAGAAGGACATTGTGCAAATGAATGCCCAGTAAATATTAAAAAGGTTAGAATCCCTAACCTAGAAGAATACTCCATCAATATTGGAACTATAGATGAAATATCTGAAGACAGTTCTATCTATGAAATTACATCCGATTCTGACTCCATAGAGTCTAAAATTGACTCCATAGAGTCAAAATCTAAACAATCTTCAGATAGACAAATAGAAGAGTTCAAAAAACTCAAAGTCAATATGATTATAATAAATAAAACATTAACTCAAATAAAGGTTATACCTTTATTACCATCCCTAAAACTTCCAAAAAAAGAAAGGATATCCTCACCGGGATACACTATCTATATGGGAAAAATGATGAGACTAAGATGTTATTGAAATACCGAAATAACATTAGACTTAATCATCATAATACCTTTTGGCTATTATAGGATAATACATAATATCCCACATCATGCCAAAGAAAATAATTTTATTACTCATGGGATAATAGAACCCATGACTTACCAAGCTCCTACACTTTTAATAAAAAATACTAGTTTGGAAGATTGGGATTATCTAATCAGACCAAACAATGCTATTGGCACATTAGTTATTCGTAAATATGAGGATTTTCCTATAATAACGTCTGAAACAGCAATAGAGAAATCTGAAAATTCCAAAAAATATCGGGAATTAAGAATAAATATGAATACAATTACTTCTGAAGAAGTAAATACTACAGAATTACATGATATATAAGGGAACAATTTGAGATATCTGATGAAGATTTAGAAAAATTAAAAGAGGCTATACCTCATGGTCAAAAAAATGAGATTTATAAAGCTCATTCTTTTAAATCTTGCTTTTTAAAGAAACATACTTATATTTTCGAACGTATGTAAGGAAACATAGAATTAAAAGGAGACGATGATTTAACATCCATTAGTCTTCTTAACAAAAACAAAATAGACAAACTAAAAAATAAATATCCTAAAATGAAATACCTACATATAGGTATGATACAATTAAAAATTATTGCTTTATTCAGAAGAGGAATAGATACCCTATAATGATTGTTTGTATGGTTGAACGAATCATAAATAATCCTTTAAGTAGCATTATTGGAGGAGCCAAATCCAATCTTGCTAATAGATTATTTCGAATTAATATACATCCTGATTTTTGTATAAGTTTAGAGGACCAAAATGTCAAAAAAACTTGTACACTATCAATAAGCCTCAAAGGCATACAATTATTACCTGGATAAAAAATCTTTGGAATACAATGGGAATATTGTATGGCTCTAAATGACACATCTACATTTAGATCCATTATCCCAAATGATTTTGCAAAACTGTTCAATGTTGGGATTGGAAAAACCATACAACCAAAAGTTTTAGATATTAGACACTTAAAATTAGATACAGATATACAACTTTTTGTTAAAACCTTAAAACCTAAGGTTCAACTACCTGTTGAATATTTTATTACCTCTGGTAATACAATCTCAACAGTTATCAAACATCCTATCAATAGAACATCTTCTTTTCTTAATCTTCCACAACATTATGAAGAAGGTGAATCCTCTGAATCCTCGAGATCTAGCAATCATATTCCAACACAAGATCCCATAGAAGGACGAACACTGCACCTTCTCGAAAGTAAAAAATCTATTCCTCCTCCTTAATGGATTTAAAGAAAAAAAGCCCATTTACATATTTATCTTCCTATAACTATTCATCTTCCTAATTTTGAAGATGTTACAATTCATGCTTTAGTCGATACTGGAGCTGAAGCTAGTTTACTCCAACAAGTCTTTATTCCCAAACAATTTTGGACAGCTTTAGACACCAAAACTACTCTTACTGATTTCATGGAAGTACAAGTGCCTGTCACCCATAAGATTGCTAACCTTGCAATTTCTATCCCCGATATTCATAACAACCTTACTACTTACAAATTTAATTTGCATTACTTCCTTTAGAATTTAATATCAACTGTCTAATTGGTCTAGATAACCTTCGTCATTTTTCTCCTTTTAACACTCACTTCTTTAATTTTGATGGGCATACCTCCCTCGAATACATTTTTCGGCCCATATTGCTCCTTATTATACTCCTACAGTACAGCGTGGTGAATCTTCACAAAAACCTGTGCTAGTTGGCACAAATTCTATTCATCCCATATACACATATAATATCCCTACTTCAAACACATTTGAAGAAACTATTCATAAACTATTAGAACCATTATATTCAGCTGATCCCCATAAATAGTTTCATAAATCTCCTCGATATTGTTGTGTTAAACTCTTAGAACAATATAAAAATACCAATATATGTGTTAACAGTATAATGGTAACACTCCTAGACAAACAAGAATTTAACAGTTAAATACAAGAACTGTTAACTTTAAAATTAATACAAAAAATTCATAGTCCTCATTCTTCTCCTGCTCTCATAGTGAGAAATCATGTTGAGATTAAACATGGAAAAGCTCGGATGGTTATAAATTATCATAAGCTAAATTCCTGTACAAAGTTTAATGGTTATTTTATTCCGACTACTGAAGAAGGTGAAGAAGAAGAAGAAGAAGAAGAAGAAGAAGAAGAAGACAAAGAAGAAGATGAAGAAGAGGAAGAAGAAGAAGAAGAAGAGAAGAAGAAGAACAAGAAGAAGAATGAGAAGAAGAAGAAGAAGAAGAAGAGGGAGAAGAAGAAGAACAAGGATAAGGTGGAGAAGGAGAAGAAGGAGAAGTAGAAGAAGAAGGAGAGAAGGAAGAAGGAGGAGGAGGGGAAGAAAAAGATGAAAAAGGAGAAGGAGAAGAGGTAAGGGAAAAACGAAAAAGAAAAAGAAGTAGAAGGAGTAGAACTATGTGAAGAAGTAGAGGAAGAAGAAGAAGAAAAAGAAAAAGAAGAAGAAGAGTAGAAGAAGAAGAAGAAGAAGAGGAAGAAGAAGAAAAAGAAAAAGAAGTAGAAGAAGAACAAGGAGAAGAAAAAGAAGGAGGAGAAGAAGAAATAGAAGAAGAAGAAGAAGAAGAAGATGGAGAACAAAAAGAAGTGGAATGAGAAGAAGAAGAAGAAGAAGAAGAAGAAGAGGAACGAGAAGAAGGAGAAGAAACAGAAGGACAAAAAAGGAGAAGGAAGAGAAGAACAAGGATAAGAAGCAGAAGGAGAAGAGGAAGAAGAAGTAGAAAAAGGAGAAGAAGAAGAAGAAAGAGAAGGAGAAGGAGAAGTTGAAGAAGAAAGAGATAGAGAAGAAGGAGAAGAAGAAGAAGGAGAAGGAGAACAATGAGAAGAAGAAGTAATAATAGTAGAACAAGAAGAAGTAGGAGAAGAAGAGAAAGAATAAGAGGTGGAAGAAGAAGAAGAAAAGCAAGAAGAAGAAGAAGAAGTTGAAGAAGGAAAAGTGGAGGAGGATGAAGAAGAAGAACAAGAGGAAGAACAGGAAGAAGCAAGAGAAATACGAACAAGAATAAGAAGAAGACCAAGAAGAAAAAGTAAGAGGAAGAAGGAGTATTAGAAGAAGAAGAGGAAGAAATAGTAGTAGTAGAAGAAGAAGTGAGAGAAGAAGAAGAAGGTGAAAAAGAAGGAGAAGAAGACTAAGAAGAATAAGAAGATGAAGAAGAAGTAGGAGAAAGTGAAAAGGAAGAAGGAGAAGAAGAAGTAGAAGAAGAAGAAGGAGATTGAGAAGAAGGAGACTAAGAAGAAAGAGATGTAGAAGAAGAAGAAGAAGAATAAGAAGAAGGAGAAGAAGAAGAAGAACAAGAAGAAGAATATGAAGAAGAAGAAGAAGTAGTAGTAGTAGAGGAAGAAGAAGAAAAAGAAGAACAAGAGGAAGAAGAAGAAGAAGAAGAAGGAGAAGAAGAAGGAAGAAGAAGAGTAAAAGTAAGAGGAAGAAGAAAAGGAGGAGGAAGAAGAAGAAGAAGAAGAAAAAGAAGGAGGAGAAGAAGAAGAAGTAAGAGATGAAGAAGAAGGTGAAGAAGAAGAAGAAGAAGAAGATGAAGAAGACGTTGATGATGATGAAGAAGAAGAAGAAGAAGAAGATGTTGATGATGATGGTGATGATGTAGAAGAAGAAGGAAAAGGAGAATAGCCGGAGGAATTAGAAGAAGAAAAAGAAAAAGAGGAGGATGAACAAGCAAAACAAGAAGAAGAAGATGAGGTAAAAGAAGAAGTTGTTAGAGGAAGAAGATGAAGATGAAGAAGAAGAAGAAGAAGAAATTAAAAGAAAGAAGAAGAAGAAGAAGAATAAGGAGAAGGAGAAGAAGAAGAAGAAGGAGAAGGTGGAGATGGAGAAGAAGAAGATGAAGAAGAAGAAGAAGAACAAGAAGAGGAGGAAGAAGAAGATGAAGGATAAGACAAAGAAGAAGTAGATGTAGAAGAATAAGAAGTAGTAGTGGAAGAAGGAGGAGAAGAAGAAGTAGAACAAGAAGAATAAGAAGAAGAAGACAAAGAAGAAGATGACGAAAAAGGAGAAGATGAAGAAGGAGAAGTAGAAGAAGAAAAAGAAGATGAAGAAGAAGAAGAAGAAGAAGAAGAAGAAAAAGAAGGATAAGAATAAGAAGAAGGAGAAGAAGAAAAAGAAGAAGAATGAGAAGAGGAAGTAGAAGTCGAAGAAGAAGAAGAATAAGAAGAAAAAGAAGAAGGAGAAGAAGAACAAGAAGAGGAGGAAGATGAAGAAGAAGAAGTAGAAGAAGAAGAAGAAGAAGAAGAAGAGCAAGAAGAAGAAGAAGAAGAAGAAGGATAAGGAGAGGAAGAATGAGAAGAAGTAGAAGAAGAAGAAGAAGAAGAAGGAGAGGAAGAAAAAGGAGGAGCAGCAGGAGGAGAAGAAAAAGAGGAAGAAAAAGATGAAAAAGAAGAAGAAGAAGAAGAAGTCGTCGTAGTAGTAGTAGTAGTAGTAGAAGAGGAAGAAGAAGAAAAAGAAGAAGAAGGAGAATGAGAAGAAAAGGAATAATGAGAAGAAGAAAAAGGAGAACAAGAAGAAGGTGAAGAAGTTGGAGAAGAAAAGGGAAAAGGAGATGGAGAAGAAGGAGAAGAACAAGTAGCAGAAGAAGAAGAACTAGATGACGAAGAAGAAGAAGGAGAAGGAGAAGTAGAAGGTGGAGAAGAAGAAGATGGAGAAGAAGAAGAAGAAAATAAGAAGAACATGAAGAAGAGGAAGATGAAGAAGAAGAAGAAGAAGAAGAAGAAGAGGAAGAGGAAGAAGAAGAAGATGAAGAAGAAGAAGAAGAAGAAGAAGTAGAAAAAGAAAAAGAAGAAGAAGAAGTTGTAGTAGTAATAAAAAGAGAAGAATAAGAATAAGAATAAGGAGTAGAAGAAGAAGAAGTAAGAGGAAGAATAGGAGGAAGAAGAGGAAGAAGAAGAAGAAAGAGAAGAAGCTGAAGAAGACTAGGAAGAAGAAGAAGAAGAAAAAGAAGAAGAAAATGGTGAAGTAGAAGAAAAAGGAGAAGAAGAAGTAGTAGTAGTAGAAGAAGAAGAAGAATGAGAAGTACAAGAATAAGAATATGAAGAAGAAGAAGAAGGAGAAGAAGAAAAATAAGGAGAAGAAGCAGAAGAAGAAGAAGAAGATGAAGAAGAAGAAGAAGTAAAAGTAAAAGAAGAAGAAGAAGAAGAAGAAGAAGTAAGAGGAGTAGAAGAAGAATTAGAATAAGAATAAGAAGAAGTTGAAGAAGAAGTAGAGGAAAAAGAAGAAGTAAGAGGAAAAAGAATAAGAAGAAAAGGAAGAAGAAGAAGAAGGAGAAGAAGATGAAGAAGAGGAGGAGAAAGAAGTAGAAGGAGATATAGAAGAAGTAAGAGGAAGAAGAAGACGAAGAAGAAAAAGTAATAAAAAGAAGAAGAAGTTGAAGAAAATGAAGGAGAAGAAGAACATGAAGAAGAAGTAAAAGAAGAAGTAGAAGTAGAAGAAGATGAAGAAAAGGAACAAGAAGTAGAATAAGAGTAACAAGGAGAAGAAGAAAGAGAAGAAGTCGATCGTGAAGAAGTAGAAGGAGAGGAAGAAGGAGAAAAAGATTGAAAAGAAGAAGGAGAAGAT